>CM059204.1:5740450-5780450 GCA_030347435.1 Clarias fuscus | reverse complement strand
CTCTTTGTCTGTCTTCCTTTTGCATCTTTAAGCTTTCTCATTTGTTATCTCCCCTGCTCTCTCTTCAGCGGCACGTTAAGGGGTGTGGCCTAAACGTAGGAGGCGTGGCCTACATGTAAGAGGCATGCCGTGAATACAGAAGTTGTGGCCTAAATGTAGAACATGTGTCTAAATGTAGCGGGTGTGACCTAAAGATAGAAGGTGTAATGTACAGGTAGAGATGCAGGTCTATGAATATATAAATATGGGGTTTTGTCTAAACCTAAGAAGCGTGACCTAAATGTAAGCAGTGTCTTTAACATGGGAGGTGTGGCGTTCATGTAAGAGGCATGTCATGAATGTAGGAGTTGTGTCCTAAAGTGACATACATTTAAGAGGTGTGTCTTAAATATAGGTGGTGTGGCCTAAAGGTAGGTGGCATATATGTAAGATGCAGGTCTATATAGGGGTGTTGTCTAAACCTAAGAGGCCTGTCATGTAATCATGTTCTAAAAGTAAGAGGTGTGGCCTAAATGTAGGAGGTGTGGCCTTCATGTAAGAGGCATCTTGTGAATCTATTTGGTGTATCCTAAAAGTAGGAGGTGTGGCCTAAAGCTAGGAGGTGTGGCCTAAAGGTAGGAGGTGTGTCTGAATGGTAGGAGGTGTGGCCTAAAGGTAGGAGGTGTGTCTAAACGGTAGGAGGTGTGGCCTAAAGGTAGGAGGTGTGGCCTAAAGGTAGGAGGTGTGTCTGAATGGTAGGAGGTGTGGCCTAAAGGTAGGAGGTGTGTCTGACTGGTAGGAGGTGTGGCCTAAAGGTAGGATGTGTGTCTGAAAGGTAGGGGGTGTGTCCTAAAGTTAGGAGATATGCCTGAAAGGTAGGAGGTATGGTCTAACATCAGGGGTGTGGCCTAAAGGGAGGGTGTGGCTTTAACATAGGGGGCTTGTCCTAACAGTAGGAAGTGTGGCCTAGAGGTAGGGGTGTGGCCTAGAGGTAGGGGTGTGGCCTAAAGGTAGGGGTGTGACCTATAGGTATGGGGTAGGGATTAAGGTAGCTTGTAAAGTGTAAATATTTTTTAAACTAAAACAGTTTCTTCACACACACACACACACACACACACACACACCCTCTCGCAGCATGCCCACTGAGATACACTTGGTGAAGCGGCAGGCTTGGCAGGATTTCCTCCTCCTCTTAGTAATCTCACACTCACTGCTCGCCGGACACGTGTATTCAATACTGCCTGGAGAGAGAGAGAGAGAGAGAAGGGATATTGTGCAATCAGATACAATATTATAATAAACATGAGTGTTAATTTACTTGATGGTCTCTTATTATTTGCTTCAGACTGAAGTAAAAAAACAACCTTGAATTGTGCGTTTGAAGAAAGCTTTGCAGGCCTCGCAGGACGCCACGCCGTAATGGAACCCTGACGCCACGTCTCCACACACCAAACACAAGCGCTTGGGCCCCGAGCTCACATCGAACTCGCGCTTCTCCTGCAGCCCGGGAACCTGATCGGGCTTAAGCCCCGCCCCCAAGGTACGATACGCAACGGGCAAGACCACGCCCCCGCGATCACCCCTCGTTACGGAGCTGTAGCTGTCCGACGACGATCCCTCGGGACTGTGCTGCATCGTGGAGGCGGGACTGGCGGGCTCGGCCTTGATGAAGGCGGGGTAGTGAGCGCTGATCGGCATCATGTCCAGGAAGCTGCGGAAAAGGAAAAGTAAGCGTGTAACACATGAGTGACAGCAGCGTGAAAGATGGAAAAAAGATTTCCACCGTGTCAGCTTGAAAATTTTGCCTTAAATGCAGGAAAAGAGAGAAACGGCTCGCACGCGACGGCAGGGGGGCTTCGTTCTCACAGAAAACTCCTCCTACAGTCCCACATCTGGATTCCACTTATGTTTACAGTACACACACACACACACACACACTATGTCTAGAACATACCTGTTAATACCTGTCCTTTAACATCCATCTCTCTCTCTCTCTCTCTCTCTCTCTCTCTCTCACACACACACACATACACACACACACACACACACACACACACACACACACACACACACACACACACACATTTCTGGAAGGCTGCCCGTAACGTGAGGCAGAAGCTGATTTGGCTTTTCCGTGGGAACTAACCGATTTAGACCTGACTGACCTGCACAGCAATCCCATAAGTCCCTTTTCAACACTTCTGCTTGTGCCTGAGAAACACACACACACACACACACACACACACACCATGCTGTACTTCCTAACACCACAGTGCGCCATTTCTTTGTTATCAACCTCAGAGTGTTGCAAAGCATACACACACATTTTCAAACAAGTATTTTAAAGTCTTGCTGAGAACCTGTTCCCCTGGTACATATCGCTTTAGAATTATACTATAATCATTTTGTCATATCATCAAACTCTAGCTTCCCTCAGCTAATCACACCTTTACCTTAACCGACTGATGTTTCGATCGTTCCTGTAACACTGGTTTGCTGTGAAGCAACACACAAGACGTCCTCGCTGTCTCTCTCCACTCCCGTCACCTGCTGACCTTTACCAGGAGAAAGTCACGCTAATGGATTTGCGCAGCAGGTCTGGGGCGTTATCACCCGCTCCGACGCTCAACAGCTTCTTTAATGTACGCCGCGTTTCCGCCGACCCTTTCCTCATATCTGTCTTTTGTCCTCGCTCCGCTCCTTGAGTCCTGTGTAAACCGTGTGTGAAGTTGTTGCGTCTGCGGTGCAAAGCGTGTTTGTTGTTCTAATTTTATCTGATAAGACTGGAACAACGACTCCCATGTTCTTATAAAGAGTTTAGCACACAACTTTACTGTACGCTCATAACGTTTTATAGCGCTCCTTGCTACCTGACGAACATTGTTCTGGGGTTCTACCTCAAACTGAAGTCCAGATTTTAATGAGCTCATTCAAATGAAACATCTGCGGCATTTGGTTGTAAATTATTTTTTTTATTATTATTATTATTATTATAGAGACTAGAGTTGTGACTCATAGACAGCCTGATAATTCAATTCCATTACATTTTTGCCTGATTTATTTCAAGCAGCTGTATTCCCTACAGGCTTTAAAGTATTAGCTAAAAGTAGCTAAAAAACGATGAAATGCTGACTAATTTGTTCTGTTGTTTTGTTTAAATTTTAGAATTTTGTACAAATCAATCATCTTTTCGTCCTGCGAATCTTCTAATCTGCACTCCATTCCAATAGGTGGCAGTATTGCACCAACCGCCCACAAGCTCAAAAGAAGAAGAAGCTGGACGTTCGCAAAACTCAAGTATTTGTATTTTTTCCCCGCTAAAGCTGTGGTATACTTTTAAGGAATTTGACAATTTCAGACCATTAAACGTTTTTTTTTTTTTCCCCTAAATTTGATCTAAATCATTAAAAAAAAAAAAACATGAATTCATTTGAAAGTCCAAAATCAAATCAAAAACTGAATCGCCTGGCAAAATATGAATTAAACTGCACAGTCATTGCAATTGCACAGCCCTTTTAAAGTTGAAATTTACTGTCAAACGTCCTGAAGGTCATAAAAAGCAAGGGAAACAAACACACATTCGTTATAAAGTTTTAGCGAGCAAATCTAAGAAAATTAACTTTATTCCAACGATGCATCCTAACAAAAAACACTAGCCTTAGAATCGTGTCCAAAGCCAGAGAAAAGTCAAACTACATCCTCATCGCCAGTGTTACCCCAGGCTGTGTTTTATCTGCAACGTTGAGAATACTTCTCTAAAAAACCTAAGACAACTAGATAATAACACTTGTTTTAGTCTATTTTAGCTAGCATAACACTGCGGTCTGGAACGTTTTCCTCAAAAGGCTACTACCCAGCTAGGTTGCTTAACCTCTTCTTATACTTATTTTGCTATGGTACAGTTTTATCCCAAATTAACTAAAGCTAGAGTTGAGCACATTTTCCAGAGAGTCTCATTTTGATCTCAGCTCAGAAACCGAATCAGGTTCCGTCTGACTTGTGAAAAAAAAAAAGTAATGCAAACATGGTTAGGGTTAGGGTTAGGGTTAGGGCATAACCTTTTTATTACCCGGCACGGTAGACCTGGTAGACTTCATCTATACGAAGGTACTTTTCAACTTGGTTATCATCACAAGCCATGCATTTGCGCCATTGTTGAAACAGTCTCGCCTCTTTTGAAAATCTTCTCTGTCGCAGTCGATGGTCTCACACCGCACGGTTCGTCTTCAATGCTGGTTTCCCCTTCTTTACACCTCTGTGCACATCGCTTCTTCTTCACACCTGCGCACATCGCTTCCATCGATGGTGTCATCACCGTAAACATTCTGTAGCGCAGTGGGAGCCCATGACCCGCGACAGAGGGGCTTTTCCGAGGCGATTCAACAGCTGGATGGCGCAAATGCACGGCGTGCGATAGGGACTGCTATATGTTCAATGGTACCTTTGATAAATAAAAAAAATAGACATGCCCACTTTTGCATTACTTTCAGTACAGCCCTTGTAAAAGCCAGGTGGGTAAACGGATTATCTGTCCCAAGTCACAAATTTGCCAGCGTTGGTCTTTTCATCTGCTTATTTGCATAAAACCTTAAAGCCAAAAAAAAAAAAAAGGTTTAGGTGCATCTGGACTTGTGAACACTTGGCTTGATGCTTGACGTGAGGAATACACCCTGGACCAGACGTCGGTCCATGCACACACTAAGACCACCTAAATTTCCCAATCATGCAGTGATTATCTGAGTTTGCCTCATTTTTAGCCTCTGTCTCATCCTGAGAATCATTTCTCTGGGTGTTAATATGTGTCTGCGTAATACATAAAGGACATCAGCAAGTTCAGCAATTTCAGAAGCTCTCCAAAAGATGTCCAGACTGAGCGTTATAATCGTTTCTTTCTTGTGTCTGTGTAAGCTTCGGATCTCTCAAAGCGGATAGAAGCTGGGATCAAACAGGACGAGTGTCCGACTTATCCTGGGTGACCCGGGCTAAAACGGGGATATTGCGTGTGTACATATGCAAACTTTATCACCAAACTGGACCTTTAATGAGATGAATTTAAAAGGTTTAAAGAGTCAAGATTAAGGAAGGGAACACATGGGCTTACCCTACAACCTGAAATGATATAGTATTATTAATATTACAGAAAGAGCTCATACTTTCCATCATGTGTGCGTGGTTCTGTGTGTGTCAAAGCATTTTGATATATGAACAATTATTTCATCCTACATTCATTCAGCAACAAGTAACTCTATCGTGAACAGGGAAAGTGCTGTGGATTGGAGTAGCACCATCTCCCTGTCTCTCGTTCATATATATATATATATATATATATATATATATATATATATATTTATGCATTTGTGCACATATTTATTGCATATACATATATATATATATACAGTATATTGCACAAAAAGCATATGCATGTGTGTTCGTTGTTATAGTCTCAATAAGAATGAACACACATGCATATGGTTAAAAGTAGCAAAAAAGCAAACACTGCCCTTTAATAAATGTGTGTGTGTGTGTGTGTGTGTGTGTGTGTGTGTGTGTGTGTGTGTGTGTGTGTGTGTGAGTGTGAGTGAGAGAGAGAGAGTTGTGACTGAATAGAATTAAAATAATGAATTAATTTACACCAGAAGTTTCAATCCAGTACACTAATTATAGAAAGTTGTTTGTAATAAAGAATTTTTTTTAAGTTAAAGTAAAGAAAGAAGAATAATATAATAAGACTTACTCGCGCTGATAAAGCTCCACTAGATCCATGAAGATGCACAAGCTCTGGTCATACTCTACTTAAATATTATTTTAATGACTATTACTATTACTATTATTATTATTATTATTATTAATATTATTGTAGAGATATGCTGAGTTCTGTTGGAGTGTCGCGCGCGCAGACAGAAGAGCAGAAGACTGAGTCTCGGCGCGCGAGCGTCAAGGCAACGCGACCTGGGCGCGCGCGCGCGCATATTCACGAGCTGCTCATTTGCATACGGGCGGCGCTAGAGCGTATAGGAAGCAAGAGATAAGCATAAGGGGCGGGGTTTTAAACCGGCCCATAGAAAGAGAGAGAAAGAAGGAGAGAGAGAGAGAGACGAAAAACATGGAGCTGGAAAGATGAGAGAGGGAAAAGTGTTGAATGTGTCATCTTAATAAATATATATAATAATATAATAATAATATTGAACCCTTGTCAAAGTCACTCAAATCCTTTTTTTTTTTTTCTGCTTCCAACAAGAAGAAAAAGGTCTTTCTGCCTAACATATCCCACCCACGTCCAGCCGCCTTTTTGTAATGAGATATTGTAAATGTAGCTACTCTGACATGGGCGAGATTGTGATTGATATGGTATGATATGATAAGGACTGGTAGCTCTTGTGAGATGTTCCTGGACTGCAGTAGTCAGGACATACCAAAAGTGACCCAAGGAAAGAAATCTAGTCAAGGCTGGCCCATGTAGTCCGATCCAGTAGAATAACTTGTGTAGATCGAATTGATGTAAATGTTAACGCTGGTTCTGATAGAAAGGAGTCAGAACACACAGTGCATCACTGTTATGGCGGCAGAACGGGGATCTACTCAATATCTACATCTACATCTAGGCATTTGGCAGACGCCCTTATCCAGAGCGACTTACATTTTTTATTTTATTTATTTTTTTTATCTTATTATACATTTGAGCAGTTGGGGTTAAGGGCCTTGCTCAAGGGCCCAACAGGGACAACTTGCTGGTAGTGGGACTTGAACCTGGGACCTTCCAAACCGTAGTCCAATGCCATTAACCACTGAGCTACCCCTGACCCCAATATTAGGCAGGTGGTCATATCAGAGTGTATGTGCACACCGTGGAACCTTGGATGGCGAGCGTACGAGTGGTATGTGTACGCTCTTTGTCTGCCGAGCGTCAAGTGATCAGAATTGAGCCGGTGGTTCTTCTTTCACGCGCACTGTAGGATTGTGGGTGCTCGTTTCCAATGCTCAGTCTCAGTGTGCGTGCGTCACTCATACAGTCAACATTCCTGCGCGTATGTACTGTTTATTATAACATTGTGACCGTATGTGAGTGTGTGTATGTGTGTGTGCATGTGTCTGCACGTAAAGCAAAAGCGAGCGTCAATAGAGAGATTCCTTGAAGTTTAATGAAGTTTCCCGACAAAGCAGTTTTTCCGTTAGTGTGTACGCGTTTATGTGTGTGTGTGTGTGTGTGTGTGTGTGTGTGAAAGTTATCCTACACAGGAGCCCCTTCCTCCTCCCCTCCCACCTTCACATATACATCGTTTTTTTACCCTCATGCTATGTAAAAAAAAAAAACTATGCTGTGTTGCATTTATGAAATCAATGAACTGCTACAGGGAAAAGTCAATCTTATTTCTAGATGCAACAAAAACATTTTGAACTTCGGAAAAAAAAGACGCTGGGTTGAAGGTGTCTATTTAAGTCCTCCTCGTATGTATGAAATTAAAAAGCCAAGCTTAAATTATCCACCTGCAGCAAAACAAAAATGCAGACTGCTCCTGTGTGCCGTCATTCTTTTATCGCGTGTACTGGAGTGTGCACTCAGCTGCCAACTTGGCTAAAATTGGCCTTGAAAAGCTCAATAAATCACATGGCAGCGAGTGTCGTACATCTCTGTTCGGATTCTTTTTAAATGTAAAATGCAGGTTAATTGTTTTATTTTTACTTTAGATTTGGATGATTTTTCTATGAATATTTTTGGGTTGTAGAACGAATCATCAGAGTTTCCATTATTTCTTATGATGAAATTCACTTTAATATACAAGCACGCTTCCAGAATAAATTATGGTCGCAAGTTTCTACCGTATATTTTTTTTTTTGCTTATAGATTTTGTATCGCTTATCCTGGACTGGGTCGAGGGGGGCCTGGATCCTATCCCAGACTTTGGGCACCAGGCATTGCAATCCATGATAGGGCACACACACTATGGGCAATTTGGGTATGCAATTTAGCCTAACCTACTGTACATGCATTTGGACTGTGGAAGGAAACCCACCAAGCATTGGGAGAACATGCAAGCTCCATGAACATAGACCCTGAGACGGGAATCGAACCCTTGATGCAAGGCTACCGAGCTAACCACTCCGCGACTATGCTGCCTACAAACTTTTTTATACATGCTTATTTCATGACTTTATTATTAAGTTAGTGCAAAAATAAAGAAATAAATAAACAAAAAAAAAACATTTCTATTTTATTATGTCAGGAGAAAAATGTAAAGTAGAGGAAAATCAGCAGCATATTATGTAAAAGGTCATTAGTCAAACAAAAAGAAGAAGGATGAAAGAAAGCTCCTAGGTTTTGCATGCATGAAAAAGGAGCAGGTGCGACAAAGTCCTCAGAAGGAATGTTGTTGGTTCTGCAGGATGTTCAGTAAAACTGAGCGGCTCATTTCTTAATAAACCCACAAACTGAGAGTCCATTTTTTCAGCAAATGGTCGCCATAAAAATTATTGTTTGGTGCTTACTGTTTACTGCTTTTTATGGGTTTTTAATGTAAAAACTGTTTTTGGAGACATCCTTGCTCTACAGCAGTTATTTGCATGCATGTGCTTAAGACTTTAGCACCAGTATAAATAAATCAATAGGCAAATAAATAACAGTAAGGGGAAAAAAAAACTTGTGAAATATTGTACACATCTAATTTAAAAGAAGTGTAAAAATAAGTATTTAAAAACTCATTAAATAAGACAAAAGGAAAGTACAAAATAACATTAAATGAAGTAAAAGTAAAGTTGACATTTTTTATTGTTAAAATGATAATTAAAAAACAAAGCTTTTCTTTAATATATACGTGTATATATTTCTTTTTAAGCTTCATACACAGACCATGGATAAGACTGAAGCACTTACATGATTGTAATGCACGATATGGAATTCAAATATACAAGAGGTACAAACCAAAAAAAAAAAAAACACCCAGAGTTTAATGATAAAAAAAAAGCAAGTTTGTACCAAAATGTGCCGCAGTTATTATGACTACTGTTTGTTTCGCTCTTTTCAGATCCATCTTTAACCCTAGAGGTGAGATCTTTAGAAGATATCACATTGTTGGTCACTCTGAGGGTGGACTCTCGCTGAAACAAAGAGCTAGGGATCTTGAAACGCCACCTTTCGAAATGTCCGCATAATTACAGTTCAGTTTAAAGAAAAAGGTCAAACGTCGGCGACCTGGTCGACCTGGAAACGTCTTCATGCTGTTGAGAAGAACAACCCCCTCATTCTATACCCAGCTGTTGCTCTTAAAAGGAAGCTGCTTAAACAAAAGTCAATATAGAATTGATAATGTATTAAGATCAAAACCTGACTAATTGAAGCAATGGGTGTCTAGATATTGCTCATGTGTCTTTGTCGTAATGTGTGCAGACTATATTAATTAAACTGTGGCCGGGTGGTTTAATGGTTAACATTGTCACCTTGGGTCCGGGTGCGATTATCGTCTCGCGATCTGTGTACATGGGGGGTTTCCTGCAGGTACTGCAGTTTTATTCCACTGTCCAAACACATGCAGATTAGGCTAAATGGTGTTCCCAAATTGTCTGAAGTGTGTGAATGCTGTCCAACGGTCCCACCACAGTTGGAAAATGTGAATAAATCCAATGGTCGCCTTTGGCCTCCACATTCTCTAGTTGGGCTACAGAGGTTCCTAGATGGATTCATGGATGGATGGATGGATGGATGGATGGATGGATGGATGGATGGATGGATGGATGGATGGATGGATGGATGGATGGATGGATGGATGGATGGATGGATGTCCATTTAATTGAAATTTGTGTGTGTTCATTGAAATTAACCTCATCTCTTCTGTTGTCTGGGAAAATCTATAGTACATCCACACCATTTTACAGTTTAACTACAAAGCTACGGCTGCGTTACCAGTCCCCCGAGTCAGCGGTTCTCCTTATTAGCCAGCTCAAATTTTTTTCTCTAGTGTGTGTAAATCCTGAAACTCTTCAGGAAATGCAAGACAAAATTCAAAAATCTTGAGCCCCTGCTCATTTCTTCTCATTTTGCTTCCAAAGAGTCAGACGTTCTTGTATTGTTTGATGAAGTCTTGAGGAATGGTTCTCCAGGCTTCCTGAATGACTCAAATTTTTGCTTCTCTTTTTCAGTCTCTGTATCTGAAAGCAGTTTCTATCAGAAGAACGTTTTTGTTTGATAAGCAACACGGTGCTTTGTGAATCATTCGAACTTTAAGAAACATCTAGCTCAAGGCATGAACCAGTGAGAAACAGGTGCAGATGATGACAGATGATCAGGCCGGTGGTTAGTATACTGTATACTGCTGAATTTCCGACTTGTATCTTTAGGCATTTTGCAGCCTTTCACCGTCAAAAGTTTGCTCCCATTTCTTTTATTTAATCTACAGTATTATCCTTTGATTTAAGTCAGAAACGAAGAAATGAGAGTGGTCCAAGACCTTTGAATAGACTCCTTAAATACGAATCTCATTTCCTTACAGTAAACGTTACGGTTTGTCTCTTTGGTTAAGCACGCCACGCGGAGCTGCGCTTCTCAACTGCGACCGCAAATGATGATAAGACGATAAATATCATTTTAATTTCACTAGTTAAAGACGGTATCGTGTCACGTCTTATTTTCGTCGATGATACGGGCTGGGTGTTTATGGTTAAGTGTTCTTCTTTGTATCATGTACAAACAAAAAAATATATAGGGTCTGGGGTTGTTATCCGCCACTATTATTGTCGTTACCGATGCATTTGTCCTTATTGTTATTGTTGGTGTTATTAGTAATTATTCACGGCAGTGTGTCATGCACACAGCCTGCAGTCATGCCGGCGAAGATCGCACCGAATTAAAGGAGAGCCGGGTTTAAAGCGAGGGCAATTATTTAGGGGTAAACCTCAATGAAAAACTGAAGAAACACTCATGCACACACACACACACACACACACACTCACATGCACAGTATTTCCAGCTGCACTTAAGAAAGATCCGAGCGTCAGATCAATGTTTCCTGAAAGCATCGTGCTTTTGTTCCCGATCAGATAACAGCCCTGATAAGCGGCTGTTTTTCTATCCAGACTACAGGCTAATGAGACGGAGATTTAGACGGCGGTGTTTGCTTTCTCAGATTAGACCGTGTTTGCATACACACGAGCAGCGACTCGAAACATGCCGGCTTAAAGGAGCAGCTCGGGCCACACGTAGAAGATTTTCTCCTTTACCTTTACCTTGACTTCTTAACAACGTCCAACTGATCGCCGCTTAGTTTATTCCCATCGGTCGGAATTCTTTCCTTTTTTACTGAATACACCGCGCTACTGCTTCTATAGTAACAACTCGTACGTATGAAATAAGAACTTGGTGAAGCTTTCTTCAAGGCGTTTAGCTCATATTTATGGAAGGAGTCTCCGGTGTCAGTTGTCAATCCGTCGTTTAACATTTGAGATGATTAGAAAAAAAAAAAACAATTTTAATGGATAAAAAGTCTGAGTCTTTAAATTGTTAGCATCATGAGAATCAGTGTTGAATAAGAGGAATTAAAAACTTCAGGGGTCAAGCCTGTGATTCCATCGCAACACCCCATCACTGATTAGTTTCCATTGGATGTGTTATGACTTTAATAGACTGTGTTATTTAGTTCAATAAAACTAAATGTGAGTGTAACAGATTAACAGATTATTTCATTATATAATATATAATAATAATAATAATAATAATAATAATAATAATAATAATAATATACAGAGTAGCGGTGCTATTTGAGGTTAGAAACGTCAACAAAGTGAACGCAGGTGTCTTTGATCCAACACAATGCGCTCTATCAGAAAGACTTCCGAGGCTAAAGCCGTTTCCTGAAGGGTGACATTACAACACACACATACTGTACACACACACACACACACAGCACACAAACAGACATGGTGTGTACACTATCCTGTGGTACATTAAAGACTAGTCCACTTTACTCCAGTGCACGGTGTAACTGATAACTGATAACACACACACACACACACACACACACACATTACAAACACCATTATATACTGTATATATAGTTTAAATGATTAAAAAACTAAGTGCGTGTGTTTACACAGTCTTTTGTGACGGACATAGACACCATCAGTATGCCAAGCCTATACACAAACACACACACACACACACACACACACACACACACACACACACACACACACACACTCTCATGTTAGATATCTTTTGCTTTCACTATGAATGGTTTCTTTTTGTTTATTTTAGAATTTGAAAAAAAATATATTTTATTCCTTTTTTGTTACTATCACAATTTTTTTTTTTTTATTATGTCATTTCCTGACTATAAACTCTGTGTTCATAATGTGTTCAAGATGAATTCTTACAAAAGTTCTTACAAAGCATTCACCATATCGTCAACTATACAGTATGCCAGCTACATACAGCGCATTTTTGTAAGTTGTTATTAGCTAGCTGAAATTGTTGCCTAGCAACCGTTCTTTCCTAAGTGTAACTGTCTACAAAGTTTGTGAGGTTGAAAGCACAAATTCGGTCCTTATTTCAGAATGTGTGGAACAGTTCCATGCCAATATTTATACAAATTTATACTTTTGCGATTTTGTGGGTAACTTCGTAAGCTCGTTTTTTTTTTAATTATTATTATTATTATTATTATTATTTCCTTTAAAAGAGAGAGAAAACAATTTTGACAGTATATACCATGAACTAATGTGCTTGATGGATAATTTACATCAATAAATGCAACCATAAATGGATACAAAGTATACGTTGTTCCTTAAATAATAAACGATTACAGCACGTTCTAAAAGCTACTTGGAGAGTGTTTATACAGTAGGAATATACTGCGTAACACGATTTCATTGTTTGAAACATTACTTTACTTGATTATGTTTCCTCGACCACCACACGTTTCCTTGCATACACATCAGTTGTAAATATAAAGCTGAAATCCCGTGTAAGTTTCTAAGACAGGAGATACCTCATGAGGGTTTTCTTTTTCAACCCGTGCCGCAGATTCGCCCGCAGCGGAGATTCATTATAGCTGATTTGCGTCTTTTGTTGACTGTAAAGCCTTGCATCGGAGGAAAATGTGCTACATAAATAAATACTAACCAGAGAACCGATATGAGGGTCGCACGTGAAGGTCACGCGCTTTGTTATAACTTAAGACAACAGCAAACAGTTACAGAAAAAAGAGCAACATGTGAGAGAAACAGTATACAAACCAAACCTGGAGCTGAGAGGCCGAGACTTTACAGCTTTCTGAAAGGGATCTGAACTTATTACCTTCTGGCCGTTAGTGCAGAACCTTTTCCAAGTTACATTTTATTTTTACAGATAATGTGAAATAAAATAAAACACTTTAAATGGCAAAATGCAGATTTTCCATGAATTAGCAAATAAGTTGAGATGAAGCCTTTGGGAAAAGTCATAGTAAGTATAATAGGTTGTGCTAACGTTAGCTTGTTGGCATCCTTAGCTAGCTAACCCCTTTGCAATATATCACGTGTGTAGAAAGACGGGTTTATGGATTAACAAGAGGACATATTCTTACACACCATTGTGAGCGTGTGGTTGCGTCGCTCCCGATCGGTAAGCCTGGCAAAGCATAGCGGACAGAACGAGCGGTTTATTGATCAAATTTTACACCTGACAGCTTGTCAAAAAGAAGCGCAAATATTTAGCCTCCATTAAAGGTCTGATATTACACTCCTTTCCTAAACAGGTTTTTGTAAATGTTCTCCAAAAAGAGTTCTCCAAAATGGGTGGTTTCATGTTCTAGGTGAAATCCGACTCAGACCCAACATCTTTTTCCAAACGTGCTCTCTCAGTGTATGCACCTTTGAGGATGTGCACGTGCCCAGCCAATCAAGAGAACATGGAAACACAAGAAATGGAAATGCCCAGGTTTGCAACTTTATCCAGCATCTTCCACCCATTTTCAGGCGTTTCCATCTTGCATTTATAACTAATACATTAAAGGGGAAACTATATGTAAGGGTGTTAATTCATGTTGACATTCTCCAGTATTCATTGATATAAAAGTTCAAACCCAGACTAAAGACCTGCGCAACTCGTACAGTATATTAGGTGTCTAAGTGACGGCCCCTCAAGTTGTGTCAAGTTTTATTAAGGAAGTGAAAGTTGGCAACCCTACTCATTTAAACAAGACTCCTGTCACTACTAGACATAACCCACACACACACACACACACACACACACACACACACACTCTAAAGGAGACAAAATGAGCTTGATTCACTTAAGCCACAAGCACGCATGCTTAGATATTCTGTCTCTCTCTGAGCTTAATCTGCTTAAAGCCTGATGACCCTCTTCATCCATCAATTACACAGGAAATAGAAACGAACATCTTCAGTTCATTGACAGAAAACTTAATACTCTCACCCGGTTTGTTTTTCAAAAATCCCCTCAATATCAATTCATAAGATAATTAGCATATATTTGAGACAATAAGACACACACATACAGTCGTGGCCAAAAGTTTTGAGAATGACACAAATATTAGTTTTCACAAAGTTTGCTGCTAAACTGCTTTTAGATCTTTGTTTCAGTCGTTTCTGTGATGTACTGAAATATAATTACAAGCACTTCATACGTTTCAAAGGCTTTTATCGACAATTAAATGACATTTATGCAAAGAGTCAGTATTTGCAGTGTTGGCGCTTCTTTTTCAGGACCTCTGCAATTCGACTGGGCTGCTCTCAATCAACTTCTGGGCCAAATCCTGACTGATAGCAACCCATTCTTTCATAATCACTTCTTGGAGTTTGTCAGAATTACTGGGTTTTTGTTTGTCCACCCGCCTCTTGAGGATTGACCACAAGTTCTCAATGCACACGGTACTTTCTCACCTGGATAATAAGAACACTTACACAAGAATGTTGTTCGTGGATTTCAGCTCAGCGTTCAACACAGTCATCCCCTCCAGGCTGATCAGTAAGCTTACTGATCTCGGAATCAACTCCTCTCTATGCAGCTGGATACTGGATTTTCTGACCAACAGACCACAGAATGTTAAAGCTAATAACTGGTGTGCCACAAATAACGTTCTCTCCTCAACCATAATCCTGAACACTGGTGTGCCACAAGGCTGTGTACTGAGCCCCTTCCTGTTTTCACTGTACACACATGACTGCAGCCCTATGCATGGTTCTAATACCATAATTAAGTTTGCAGATGACACGACAGTGATTGGCCTCATCAATGACAATGATGAGACTAACTACAGGGCAGAGGTAAAGCACTTGGCCGAGTGGTGTGCTGACAACCACTTGCTCCTGAACACCAGTAAGACCAAGGAACTCATTGTGGACTTTAGAAGGAGAAGGAGTAACACACACTCCCCTGTCTACATCAACGGGACAAGGGTCGACCGTGTTACAAACTTCAAGTTCTTGGGGATACACATTTCTGAGGATTTGACTTGGTCCACTAACACCACCAGTCTCCTCAAGAAAGCTTCCCAGTGCCTCTTCTTTCTGAGACTATTAAAGAAGAATCACCTTTCTAAAGACATAATGAACAATTTCTACCGTTGTGCAGTAGAGCGTATACTAACCAGCTGCATTACAGTCTGGTATGGTAACTGCTCTGTCTCGGACCGTAAATCCATCCAAAGGGTGGTAAAAACTGCTCAGCGTATCACTGGTACCCCACTTCCTGGCATTGAGGAAGTCTACAAGAGGAGGTGTCTGCGTAGAGCACGAAGCATCGTGAAGGACACCTCTCACCCTGCACACTCCTTCCTTCTGGAAAAAGGTTCAGATGCCTAAAAACCAAGAGCAGCAGGCTGAGGAACAGTTTTTACCCCACAGTGGTTACCTTATTGAACACAAATTCACTGTCCCCCCTTACATAGACGGTACCACCATCATTGATAACCAACATTCCTGTTTAATACCTTTGTAAATACTTCCCGTTCATTCATTTGTACAGTCTGCACATGGACTGTATACTAATATGTGTATATTCATATAGTAGATGTGTGTATAGGTATACTCTGCATTCACATCCAGTGGTTAAATTACTCATATTTATTCATATGTATATTCATACTATTGCACATAATGTAAATTCACCTATATATAGTTTCTGTATCTTTATTCCACATATTTATAATCAGACATATCTGTAGATTTACAACTATTCTGTACATTAACATTAACCCCACACATGAATGGTCTCAGGATGCTTTACTGTTGGCATGACACAGGACTGATGGTAGCGCTCACCTTTTCTTCTCCGGACAAGCCTTTTTCCAGATGCCCCAAACAATCGGAAAGAGGCTTCATCTGAGAATATGACTTTGCCCCAGTCCTCAGAAGTCCATTCACCATACTTTTTGCAGAAGATCAATCTGTCCCTGATGTTTTTTTTTTCAGAGAAGTGGCTTCTTTGCTGCCCTTCTTGACACCAGGCCATCTTCCAAAAGTCTTCGCCTCACTGTGCGTGCAGATGCGCTCACACCTGCCTGCTGCCATTCCTGAGCTCTACACTGGTGGCACTCCGATCCCGCAGCTGAATCCTCTTTAGGAGACGATCCTGGCGCTTGCTGGACTTTCTTGGATGCCCTGAAGCCTTCTTAACAAGAATTGAACCTCTTTCCTTGAAGTTCTTGATGATCCTATAAATTGTTGATTTAGGTGCAATCTTAGTAGCCACAATATCCTTGCCTCTGAAGCCATTTTTATGCAACGCAATGATGGCTGCCCGCGTTTCTTTGCAGGTCTCCATGGTTAACAATGAAAGAACAATGATTTCAAGCATCACCCTCCTTTTAACATGTCAAGTCTGCCATTCTAACCCAATCAGCCTGACATAATGATCTCCAGCCTTGTGCTCGTCAACATTCTCACCTGAGTTAACAAGACGATTACTGAAATGATCTCAGCAGCTCCTTTAATGACAGCAATGAAATGCAGTGGAAATTTTTTTTTCGGGATTAAGTTAATTTTCATGGCAAAGAAGGACTATGCAATTCATCTGATCACTCTTCATAACATTCTGGAGTATATGCAATTTGCATATACTGTACTCTTGCATACATTGATATATATATATATATATATATATATATATATATATATATATATATATATATATATATATATATATATATTCTGCCCGAATTTATTGTTTCATTACCAAACCTATTTCCTCTCTTTCGAAACTTTAGAGTAAAAAAATGTCCAAAGTTCAGAAGATCATCCACTGCCTAAGCACAACAATTACACACATGTAAAGAAAAAAATGTAAACAACATTGTTGTAAAACAGGATTTAAAAAATCATGAGTCTAATTAAAACATGCAAGTCCAAAGTGCTACTTTATTATCATTCATATTGCTTCATGGCATCTTGTCTCTCCTGATGATTTTCAAGACAATACAAGGTTAGAGTCCCCCTGATAGAAACTGGATGCGGGTTGAAGGAGCTATTTAAAGGAAACAAAGATGTAGACTTCTATAACATAGAAGTGAGAGTCTCCGCGTTGTGGCTCCCATGCAAACCCAAAGAAGCAAACTTCACACATCAAACACCACCTGGGAAACCATATTACATAATCTTTACTTAATCTACAGTTACTGTATATCCATTTATCTCAGAATGAATGTGTCAAAAAAAAAAGTCTTGTGTTGTAGCCCTAGCAAATAATTAAACCCAAAATATTTACAGTAAACCCAATCCCAGATCTACTGAATAGCTGGCTCTAAACATCAGCTCCAGGCTTTATCATCTGCACATTCTAATGATCACAATCACTAATCATTCAGTTATTATTAAAATCATATCAAACCACTCTATAGATATCTAGCTAAAATGGCCAGGAATGAAATTTTTTGTAGGTTTGAGGTTGTTGTTGCGGTTATTTGCCTAATTATTATTTATTGTTAAAGCAATTTTAACATGCGAGAGTTGCTACATAAAACTATTATTACAATTAGAAGTAGCAGTCTATCATTTTTCGTGATTCTTTGTCAACTAAAATAAATTTTTTAAAAAACAATCATACCAAATGTATATAAAAATCACATTTACTGTATCTTGCTTTTAATTATCCTCATTAAAGCATCTGTAAACTTTAAATGAATAGAAACAGTTAATATGTTTAAATTAAACCATTAAATCATGTTAAAATGCCACAAGTACTGTATGAATTGAACCGAAACACTTTTAAACACTCTTTCTTCAAAGGTGCACATTAAAACACATGTACATTTCTACAGACAGGTTTGTCTTTTAAATGTTTTCTTTTCCCACCATCGTCTAATCTCTATGTTTACTGCTGTTGTTGTGTGTGTGTGAGCGTATGTGTGTGTGTGTGTGTGGTGTATGTTAAGATGATAGTCTCCATGTGAACACAGTGTTTTGTAGACGATTGCTGATACAACATAATACAAATCCCTCAAACTGCTACAACCGGTTTTCATGCCACACAACACAGCGTATTAAGACCGGAAGGAAAAGAGAGACGCAGAAGAGTTAAGAACGTAAGAATAGAGTGTTAGCATGGATAGTTGTCTGAAACGATGGATTGTATCTGATGAGACTGATTAAAGCTCTATGAGAGTAATGAAAAACACAGACCTGCTCACGGTTATAGCTTTTAAACAGCTTTAACTAACTTTTTTTTTTTTTTTTTCTTCAAAATTAGTTAAAATCGTATTGTAACTACCTTTCTTTAACATTAGCTAGCTTACACAAGTTACACAATCTATTCGATCAGTGGCAATACCAATGACATAAATGTACAATCGATAACGTGACTAAGAAATGTCTGTCAGGTTGATGTAAGTTGACGTCAGTTCGTTTTCCAAAACTATCAGGAAAATTTCTCCCATGATGTTTAGCCACTTAGCTAACATAAAGAAAATAAAGATCAGAAAGATATATTCAATGAAAAAGTTCTTTTCCAGGTAGGCTAATTTTAGCTAGTTAACTAATGTTCGCAGTAAATTTTTTTTTATTTAAATGATAAGAAATTTGCCACGTACATTTTAGGTCATTTTAGCAGTAAATCTGACCGTACATTTTTATTTATTTTTTTTTAATCTCTATAAGGTAAATTAAACCTATTCCATAATCTAGCTAACAAATGTTAGCCACAAAGATTAATTACTTTTATCAATAGGACTAAAAATCCTTAAGGTTACATATTAAAAATGAGGTTAAATTATTTTTGTTAGCTTCTAATATTAGCCACATATAATAATGATCTTGTTAAAAAAATTTTTTTTACAAATCTACCAGGCACATTTATTTAAGATAGTTAGCCAATATTAGCAGGGAATATATGTCATTTTAAAAATACGATTAAGCCATGGTTAGCAACAAACATTAAGCTTTTTTACAATAAAACTTACATTTCTCTCAGGTTAAATTACTTTGGCTAGCTAGCATTAACCTTAGCAACAAAGAGCATGTAGATGTTTAACTTAAAAAAAAAATTATATTAATCCATGTGGATTAATTAATCCTAATTTTAGCACATTAGCTAATGGAAATATGGTGTTTTATATAAATATGACTAAACGTCTTCTCAAAAACCCTTATTAGGTACGTTATTGTTAGTTAACTAGCTATGGTTATCAGGAAAGATGATTTTTTTTTTTTTTATATGATTGAAAATCCTCTCTGGTTAAATTATATACATCGAAAAAAGATATTTCTATTTTCGAATATCAAATAAAGTTAAAATACATAAATATTTAATTTAAAATCCTCTCTAAAATAATAATCATCAAGTAAGTTAATCTTATTTAGAGCGCTAGCTAATTCATGTTATTACAGGTTATGTACTTTTATTAACATGACTATAAATCCTGTCAGGTTAAATTGTCCTAGCTAGCGAGTTAACATTAGCGCTACATTAGTGAGAAGTGAGGGGAACCAGATTTCAAAATATCCTTAAAATAATATATGTTATATAATACAAACGTAGAAAAGAAATGATCTTTTCTTAAAGTTATTTCCTCTCAACTTCCTCTCAGAACATGCTGTGCAAACTGATGACAAGAAAAGGAAAAAAAACAAAACCACGCTTTTGTCCCCCCCCCCAAGGGGCTTCTTTGCTTTATTTGTTTTAACTTCAACATTGAGAACAGCGCTCTGGTCTGTAATAGAAAACCAAAGTGTTTACAAAACCCATGTGAAGCAGTAGTGAAGTTCTGAGCAAACCTCCAACTACCACAAAACATTCGGACATCCTGACAGATTTCGACTGTTACACCGAGGTTTTCGGGGGAAAAAAAAAAAAAAAAAAAGCACGGCAACCTCAGAGATGAGCGTAGGACCGAACCGAGGAGCAGAACGCCGTGACATTAATATCACGTCACCCACTCGGAGCTGATCTACAATCAGTGCCCTTGTTCACATAACAGTATTACATAATCAGTGTACGCAGGATACAAACTGATCCCGAATCAGCACCTTCATGATCTGAAAGATATACTAGAATACAGCGATCGTCATCTCAGAGACTCGTCAAGACTAAAAACAGTGAACCGCTTCCACATCCTCGCGGTTGAGCAATCAGGATGTAAACCACGGGAAATACAGACACAGTTTTAAATCAAGCAAACTCGTCCTGATTGTTCTGCTGAACAAAAACAAACCTGTCCAAAAGAAAACAACATTTAAAAAAAAAAGGTGGAGGAAAAGGGACAAAAATTTTAAAAAACTAAATGTATGCTGCATTTTTTTTTTTTTTAGCCATATTCATGAATGAAGCTTAAAAAAATAACTTATGATAATTGTTTGCAATAAAATACAAACATCACAGTAGAAATGATGATCAATTTACCGGGTGCATTGCAAGTTTTGCCACAAAAGTATTTCCACCCCCAAGGTTTATACTTAGTTTTGCACTTGCTCAAAAAAATAAATAAATAAAAATCACAAAGGTGTAGAATCGAGATTCATCAAGAATCATTTTATATTCATGTAGAGGGAAAACAAAGGTATGATTTTTCTTAAAAATCAGAAACATTAAAGGGACGATCCTGAGATGGACTTGGTAGTGTTTCCCACTTTTAATGACAAGAATTTAAAGGGAAAAGAAATGGCACTGGCTTGGTCTCATATTTTAATATTATAACTGGATTTACAGGTTGAAAATCTGGCAACCCTGATGAAGCACATCTAACATGTCGTAATTTTGGTTATAAAGAATTATGACGATAGATTTCATCATAAAAAAAAAATTATAAAAAAAAACACCACACGGTCATGAGTGAGAGGGACACGCGGTCCAACCGATCACGTGTGGCGTCTGTGAGGTTGAACACGGGAGGGCGTCTCGCTCAGCGTGCGCTGGGTCCGGGCGATGAACAGAGGCTCACGTGTTCTGGCCCGTCTTCTCGGTCTGGGCCGTGGGCAGGATCGGGAGAGAACAGGGGATAAAAACTTCAAAAATAAAAATACAAAAAGAGTAAGACAGATCTGCAATTTCTATACACACACACACTCTGGCAACATGAGATGGAGTCAGATGAGAAAATGGCGCAGGCAGTAATTGGAGATCCGTAGTCTTGGCAGGTCAAAAGTCTACACGACTGGCAAAGTGTTTAAATGAGGACACTTTTTTTTTTTTTTTTTGGGAGGGAATCCTGGTTTGGGATTGGAGGAGTATGGCATGAGGTGGTGACAGGTTGATGGTTAAAGCGTTGTCCTTCAGCTCGCTACACATATGACACCGTGTGTGTGTGTGTTTTTTTGTGCAAAATCAATGCTGTCCTTCTCTGAGAGAATAAACGCTGACGTCGCTCTCTCATTTCTGTCCTCTCTGAGTCCACCCTGGCCTCGGGGCCGCCCCCTGCTGGAAAGTTCTTTAGAACAGAAAGCTCCGGAAGTCCGTCTCCGTGTCTCGTCAGTTAAAGCCGAGACCTGCGCCTTTGGGTCTCTGTGTGCAGCGGACCGGCTCGGTGATGCCCCTCCCCTCGGGCCCGAGCCCCATTCCCGGGTGCCAGCCCATGTTCTGCAGCATCCGGTTCCCCATGTTGGTCTCGGGGATCGGCGGCGCTCCCTCTCCTACCACAACAGAGAGAGAGAGAGACAGACAGAGAGACAGACAGAGAGACAGAGAGAGAGAGAGAGACAGAGAGAGAGAATAATCTGTATTAGGCTGTAAGAGCAAATAGGATCAGTGTGATCCAGACAGGCGGCTAATCCGGAATGTTCTAGAAAATCTTGGCGCGCTTTCTACTTTCCTAATCTAACTGACTGGAGAGATGCATCATCATCATCATCATCATCATCACGTGTGTCGGGGCGTTACCTGTAGATAACGGAGCTCCCATGGGCGCGGCCTTGCGTCTTCTCTTAATGTCTCCGGTACACAGTGAGCCAAGATGGCCGCTCGTCTGCCTGTCTCACACACACGCACGCACACGCACGCACACGCACACACACGCACGCACACGGGTTTTAAGACTCAGTTACATGTTAAGCATGGACTACTGAAGGCTCGGGGCTCAGAGAGCAGGACATTACCTGCTGGCAGTCTTTAGCGAGCAGCTTCGCCGGTGGCCTCGGTCCGATCTCGAATCCCAGTGACACTGCACACACACACACACACACACACACACACACACACACACACACACACACACACACGGTCACTACAGTCACCAGTCACACACCAACCATTTGCCTTTAATTCGGTACATTAATATACTAGCACTCACGATTTCACACACACACACACACACACACACACACACACACACACACACACACACACAGAAAATCAGTACCACAGTGGCTCACCTGTTCACGTCTGGACCCGGGACTGAACCACGGCCTACATAGGAAAAATGAAGCGAGTGTTATAAACACAGACGTATATTCCTAACCGTAAGCGCGTGAAGAGCGCGGCGTCGCCAGAAAGTTCAACAGGCAGCGGAGATTAAACATCGACTTCGGCTCTAATTACTGCCGCTGTCCTCAGACTGTCGTAGTTAATTACGTTAAATGATGTGTGTGTTCTTCCATAGTTTTGAATCTCCTGCATTGTTCTAGAATTGTCCAGTAGAACACTGAATTAGAAGAGGATGTGTCCAACCGTCTGACTGGTGCGGCGTAAAGCTTAAAAACATTATTTATGGGAACGCTTAGTCCCGCCTTCACTCCCCTCGTATAGTATATAATAGATGTATAGCTATATACACACACACACAGAGAGTCAGGCAAAAAAAACGCATACACACTTCAAGAAATGAAAAATATCACGATGTACAGTATATCATATTAATATATAAAATGTTCAGCAATGAATTTAGTATTCGTTGATAAGTTCTCCTTTTCCTGAAGTGTGTATACATTTTCTTTTGTCTGACTCCGCCACACCATGTGTGTGTGTGTGTGTGTGTGTGTGTGTGTGTATAAATATAGCTTTATTTCCAGTTAATAAATAAAGTCCTCATATAAAAACATTTTGCATTTCGTATCTACTCGAGTTATCTTTGTGTAATATAAATATTTAGTTTAATGATCTGAATCATTTCATTGTCATAAATAAGGAAATAATTCTTCACAGCGCGGTTTATAAATGATTAAATTACGATTAGGTCAGTAGTGAGAACATGTCCCGCAGTGTAAAAGTCTTCATCATTTATAGTTTTAGTTTAGAGTGTCTGCCGTCGCGCCGTCTAAATGATGGAACAGTTTACCGTTTATCATTAGAGCGCCACCTACATCAGAAACCTTTAAATCCAGACTGAAACTCTGCTCTGACACTTTTACACCGGACTGAGACTTTCGATCACATTTTATTTATTATTACTTATTTTACTTTTTAGTTACCTTCATTGATTACTTATTTTAATTCAGTTATATTTGAGATTATGATAGTTTTTATTAACTGTCACTAACTGATTTTATTTACGTTTGACATTGTTACATTTAATTCTAGCTGCCGTCATTCATGACGTCAGGTTGTTGTTGTTTTTTTAACGAGCTATAAATAAATTTGACTTGATTTGATTTAAAATGATAATAAAATCGACAACAAGATAATTAAAGACGTTATATTCTGTGTAACTTTCTTTCCATAAAAAATAACTATTCCTGTTGGACAATGAAGTAGCTGACTCTGAGATTGTCTTATCTGTGTGTGTGTGTGTGTGTGTGTGTGTGTGTGTGTGTGCGCGTGTGTGAGCATTACATACTCGTGTGTGTGAGGATCCTGTGACAATCGGGGAATTCTCTCAGCACATCCGGCTACCTGAGATACGCCCTGGACCAAAGATAGATAATATTGTGTGAGGTGTAAGGCCAAGCCCCTTACACACACACACACACACACACTATATACATGTACACACACACACACCTGAGACTGCTGCAGTGAAGCATGTCGAGCCAGTCTGGCCTGAAACCCTGAACACAGAAACACACACACACACACACACCTGTTGTTATAATAAAAAGCTCAAACATATGAGTAAGGGTTAAATTGTGTGTGTGGTGTGTGTGTGCGTGCGTGTGTGTGTGTGTGTGTGTGTGTGCGTGTGTGTGTGCGTGTACCTCGCTGTGTTCCCTGCGACATGAGTGGAAACGCCCCTGTGAGGATGCTGTTGAACACTGGGTCGTTAAGGTCCAGCTCGTTAGAGTCCCTGTCCCACCATGGGACCACGCCCGCGATGCCGCAAGCCCCGCCCGCCTCTCCCTCGTAGAACCAATCGCTTTGCTCATCGTCGGCTTGGCAACAACACAGGGTGTAACATGAGCGTGGAGAATATTTGAGTAGATAAACAGACAGACAGATAGAAAAGAAAGATAAACATAAAAGAGAAAAGACAAACAGACGGATGTACCTTGTCTTCCTTCATCGTTGGTGAACAGTCCTCCATCACTGCTGTTACTCACACTGCTGGTCTCACTGTAAACACACACACACACACACACACACACACACACACACTGATTATTGCATCGTCCCGTGAACACACAATTCCACATCCTTCCTGAGCAGCAATCATTCCACTCGTGATGTCATCTTCTAGTGATTTACATATCGAGCGTGATTGGTTCGAAGCGACTGTGACGTCACAAATCACGAACTTTAAAGCAAAGAAAGACATGAAGACGAAAAGATAAAAACAGGACCGAGTAAACACTAACCACCTGTCACTCATGTCTTCATCTGAACACTTCTGCTCCTCAAAGTCCATTTTTTCTTTCCCGGAAAGCCCCGCCTCCTCGCTCTCCACGACCACGCCCTCGTCTGCGGCGTCCGGCGCCGGCCGGTGTGCCGGCGCCAGTTTCCTCTTCTTCACCCTTCCTTTAGTCGCCACGTCGTTCCCTTTCCCCTCGTCCCTGCTCGCTCCCGCAGATTTGGGCGAGAACTCCGGCGGCGGGTCGATGGCCATGCGCTTCACCTTGCGTCTCCTCCGGAGGCTCCGGTTGGCGTCGGCGATCACGGGGTCGTCGTGCCACGGGGGCCGCTTGCCGCGCTTGGCGCCGAGCTGCTCGTCCGAGTCGCTGTTGTTGGCGTTGGCGTTGGAGCTGGAAGACAGCCGCGTCTCCCTGTGCTCGTCCAGGCTGGAGTCGGAGGCGTGGCTCGTGTGGGACAGGGTGTGGCACGGGGCGGCGCGGGTGCTGTTCTCCGAGCGCCGCTTCCTGCCCCGGCGCTTGCGGGCGTTCCTTTTGAGCATGCGCCCGGCGGGCAGGGCGAGGTCCAGGCTGGCGCTGCAGCCGCCTCCGCGGGCCTGCTCCGAGCTCTCCTCCAGCGCCGACACCAGGTCATGGACCAGCTCGTCCATCGTCCGGCCAAAGTGCCTGCGGAGACATGAGCCAGCACCAATCAGGATCGAGCACTCAAAAAGGGGTGTGGCCTAAACTGTGTATGACATACAGTACTTAGACATGAGACATGTCCTGAAAGGAAAGTATTTATTAATAATAACAATAATAATAATAATAATTACCTCCAGCTCTAATGTCAGGGTTATAACAGGTTATTACAAGACAAACAGGTCAATGATGAGATTAAGACATTTTTATGATTATTATCACCATGCCAGCTCTTCCAGATCAGCCTCATTCACTTTATCATCTTTTATAAAACGCTTTATCTCATAGTTTACACAAAATAAAGCCTGAATTTTACACAAAACTGAAACAAACAAAGCAACCTGCTGTGCTTTCCTCGGCTTTTAGCTTTTATCTCTGATCACTTTACATTCAACTAAACGTTACAGGATGGAGGCTGAAACCCAAACTACAAACACGTCCCTATTTAGGTCGCCTAGATACGAGATAAAAATCACCTCAAAGTGCACTAAATTCTCGAGATTAAACTGGGAAATTTACTATAAACATATAACACAACAAAATGGCTAACCAGCCCAAGAAACAGCCCGGCTTCGTCTCAAACCGCGTGCTCCTCTACGCCGAGTGCACTACAGAGGTCTCTCTCTAGGCAGTGCGCAAGCGTCGGACGTGCGCAGCGATTTGTGATCGAGCCTAAACAATTTCATGATGATGTCTTTCTTGTTTTGGGGAAACGCGATACAAAACGTGACAAACGAAGCCCTTACCAGCTGGTTCCCGCTTTACCGAAGTTCTTTAGATCAGCTGCACGGAACATGAACCCCTTTAAAAACACTATTGTTCCTCAAATTGGGGTAAAATATACGAGAACGGGATGGATCAAGGAGGCCACCATAGTGGCTCGAGTTAAACACCGGAAACGGACCAAAAACAACGTAAAAGTCGTAATTCCGGCTGCAACGCTAATAATGGTACAAAATAAAAGTAGCACGTATTGTTTTCAATATTTTATTGTACAATGTACATATCTACTCATGATACTTTTACGTGACCTTTTTAAAATTAATAAATATTAGATTTTTTAATTAATTTATTTTTTCTAAAAATAAAAAAAAATCTATCGATTAGAAAAACAGTCGGTGACCACTAGGGGGCACGATTGCAATTTAAATTAACACAATTGTCACAGGTGTGTAGTTTTCCAGGGTTGTCCCAAAGCTTTCAAGATTCTGTAATTCCATGTAAAAATTCTTATTTTTCCACAAACTGTTGCTTTGCACCTCAAAGGTCTGGGTTCGGGTCCCATGGAGTTTGCATCTTTTCCACGTGCTTAGAGGGTTTCCTGCGGCTTCTCATGCAGACCTCTCCAAGGTCCAATTTATTTGGGGACCTCCACAGTCCCAAGTTGGACTACAGAAGTTCCTAGATCAATAAATGGTGGTTCTCAATGTCCATTGCGACCATTGTCCTATACATAGTATTGTATTAAGTGACCTTCATGGTCCCCAGTTGGACTACAGAGGTTCCTAGATGGATGGATGTAGGTTCTCCTATCTGCCAATTGTTCTATCTTTCAAGGACTTATGGTCCCAATGTCCTGTATGTTCCTAGGGCTCTCTGCTGTATGTTCACAGAGCTCCAAGACCCTGAATGGCCCATCTTTCCAAAGATTCATGCAAAGTTCCCAGTGTTCAGTATTCTTAGAGCTTTATGTTATTAGAGCACTAAGTCCCTAAATGTCCTGCCTTTGCAAACCTAGGGCCCAATCATGTACAGAATCCAATATATCCAGGTTTCTATGTTCCCAGTTCCCTAGGATTAATATGTTTAAGACCCTATATCCTCATAGTGCTATTCCATACGGTTCAACTGTCATGCATTCACGAGCTAATGTTAGCAGGGTCCCCAATGTCCTATATTCACACCATCCTATGTATCCTGGGTCCTTTATCGTCAATGCCGTATGCGCCTACAGTTGTTTGTTCCCAAGGCCCATTTGTCTCTGGGCAGACATCCATGTGGACCTATGCTTCTAAAGCCCTATATCTCCTGTATTCCAGATCCTCAGTCAGATTTTTTTACAGTCATATACAGAACAAGTAAAAGGTTTGGACACAACTTCTAATTTCATGATATTTCCTAATTTGTATTTATTTCTACACTGTAAACCAATGCTGCAGGTCATCCATAATATGCAATAAACTCCTTTGACAGCTGATATTGAGATGTTTCCGCACCCTATGCTCTGTAAAGTTTCAAATCTGAGGCTGGTGACTCTAAATGAACTTCTCCTCTGCAGCAGAGGTAAGAATTGGTCTTGCTTTCCTGGGAAGGTCTTCATGAGAGACAGTTTCATCATGGAGCTTGATGAGTTTTGCAAATTGACAATAGTGTTTCTGCAAGAACTGTTCCAGTACAGCTGTCCTCCGTGTGTTAAAATAACAACTGATTGTTGTTGCTGTTACTTACTTACCTAATGCGTTATGTGTTATTTCATCCACAAAACCATTTATCCATCCATCGTCAACTGCTTATCCAAAATCAGGTCATGTGGGTAGCAGGTTCAGCATGGGGATTCTAAAATTCCCTTTCCCAGGCCAACTCAACCGACTCTGACTGGGGGATCCTGAGGCGTTCTCACGCCAGTATGGAGATATAATCTCTCCACCCAGTTCTCCGTCTGCCCCGTGGCCTGCTCCCAGCTAAGCGTGCCAACAACACCTCCCTAAGGAGGGTGGTGTTATTTCATAGTTTTATTATTTTAGAAAATCCACTATTGTTATAGAATGTGGAGAATAAATCCAAAATTGTGTCCAGACTTTTGATACTGACACTGTATATTCTCAGAGTTTTATGCTACCGGGTTCAAACCCTCTAGTGGTCCAAAGTCTTAGGTTCCTAAAGCTTTAGTTTCCCGGGTTTTATGCTCTTAGGGTCCTATAACAACACTATTTCTATATATTTCTGTAGAAGCCCATGTTCATGCACTTTCCTGGGAATACTGTATGTGTTTGATACCGCGTGTCTGATTAGACATACAATCCTTCACACACAGTTGGGCAGTCTTAAGAGGAATGTGGCTGCTGCCGGATGTGGAACAGGGTCACTGCTCAAGTCGGAACATATCCCTATGTGTGCGTGTGAAGCGAATGCTTGGGAAGTCATCAGATCTGTCAGTTACACTCAGCACACCTCAGGTTACACACGAATCATCTTACTCTCCGTCTTCCTTATAAATATAGTAAGCTCTGTACACACTCTCAGTCCTTAAGAGAATCCAAACCAATCAGAGGAACAGCCAGTAGGTCTATCTCCTCCTCTCCTTCTCAATGCTTCTCAATATTCTTCTTCTTCTTCTTCTTGCACCTCTCTGTCTTTCTCGCTAACGGATCCATCAAAACGCCCAGTGCACCACATCTAGCAGACATTTTGTCTGAGAGCATCTGGCAACACATATCAACCTATGGACTCCAAGGTTCCTGATGAATCAGAGAGTCGAATAAAAAGCCTGGAGGATTTCCAGAATGATCCAGATACCACAGAATCCATCTGGTCTTGGGTAAAGTGCTGCATGAAGCTAAAAAATAAAAATAAAAATAAAATTCAGATGTAGTTTTTTCACCATGAAGTACAGAACTTGGTGTGTGACCTTGTCAACATAATTGTCTGGATAATTAAACCCATTAAATGCTCAAAGATAGCAAGAATATAATTAATGATGTTACTATCACCCTGTGTGTAGTGTGCGATTTCATGTTTTTTTTAATAATTTAACCAGGTTTTTGCTGCTAAAATGTGGTCTTAGCCGGCTAGCTAAGTTAACCATCGCGCTTAAGAACCCACACAGTTAGCATTTTAAAACACTTTTTGGGTCATGATGTGAAAATCTACTGTTTAAAAACAAAAAATAACAAATGTTGAGGGAAGATATATATTTTGAAACCTGATTGATTGTATTGATTGGACTTGTATTTCGAGACTGCTAGCATACTAGCATACATTTCTGCATACTAGTGATTCCACAGTCACCTTCATTACTGCACTCGCATACCACGACCACAGTGGCATCCATTGTATGTACTATAATACCTGCATTTTAACACCGGACCTTCACATTTTTTTTGCTAGGCGTGCACGTGTGCGTACTAGCATGATTACAATATTGTAGTGTAGCAGTGAGTGTGTGTGTGTGTTTTACTCTAGTGTAAAATCAGCTGACTCACTGTTTTACTCACGCCAGCTCTCACGATGTTCATACCTGCCATCTCAGCCAACAACAGCAGGAGATTTGTGCTAGACTCAGCCAGTTATGCAACAGGAGTGACTCAATACCAAACACACACACATACAGTACATGCTTCATTCAGAGTGTGTTATTTCTATTACTCATTTATTGGCCTTGTACTGAGGCTACCGTTCCCAAGAGCAGGGTCAGTCTAACCAGGACGAGCCAATAAAATACAGAAAATTCGAGTAAAACCGGGATTTTAATCGTGCAGGATAACAAAACACACTTCTGAGAGTAAAAACTGCACCCAGCTACATTAATGCGCTTGGGTTAGGGTTAGGGTTAGGGTTAACCCTAACCCTAACCCTAGTTCTCGGATACCATTAAGGTGGAAAGTTTTCTCCGGAGCCATGATCGGACTGCCTTCTTCCATTCACATCTCAAACCCTGGCCTCCCAGGGAACTCCTTTAATGGGCCAAACATATAGAAATGGCTTGGAACGAGACCAGGACTGCAATGTGCAAGTGATAAGTGCATTAGTGTAGCAGGGGATTATATAGAGAAATAAATGGAGGTTTTACTCTCAGATGTGTGTTCTGTTATTTTGCTCAATCAGAAGTCCCAATTTGACCTGAACGCCCCCCTGGTATTTTGATCGTCTTTATTAGTTATGTTATTAAAAAGTTTAAATGTCTTATATTTTAAAACATTTTTAGAGATCAGAAACTGATAAACCCGTTTCGGGGATCTATTCTGATCTCCCATTTTTTGGATGGCACAAGTAAACCCACGCTTTATCTAAATTTCGATATTTGTTTATGTTTGCATAAGGCTAGTGGAGGTCAGGGGAAGGGTGTGGCCAATCATAAGGTTTGTCATGATTCACTGTCAGAACAGCGTGTACTGTCTGTACTGACTGTGTGTGTGTACTGACTGAAACTTTAAATTATAGCTCATATGTATGCTAAAAATTATGGGTCAACATAGTGATGTTTTTACACTGTTAGTGAGCGAGTAAATCTAGCTAGCTAGCTACAAAATTCCAGATCATTTTAATAACTAAGTGCTAGCTAGAACGTTAGCTGTTGATCACATTCAGGATATTTGGCTAGCCGGCTACGTTTGTGTCATTGTTTATTTGTTGTTTTTTTTAGCTCATGTTGACTAGATAGTATAGCTTTTCTTCTCTTTTTCAGGAGAGATCTGAGGAAATAGAAGCTAGCACATTCTAACATGAAGCACAAAGAGAAAACGCTATGTTTGTGAAGTTATAAAACTCCCAATTATTATTATTATGGAAAGTATTAATGATCATAAAGCACATTGTTGACAAATTCTGTCATTGCACGTTTAATTTTTTAAATCTGTAAACAGTGATGTTTGGCTGTTTTCAATATCATGATTACAATTGAAAAGTATTAGAGATTAGAGAGAAAAGATTTGTCAGCACAATGTCTGTAAACCTTTGATGCATTGTGCTCAGATTTAAGGCTTTAAATGTTATTAAATACTGCATAAATCAATTGTAACTAAATATATTATTATAAAATTATTAGTAATTTAACATCAATAATTCAGCTCAGTTCTAGATTTTCATTTTATATATATATATATATATATATATATATATATATATATATATATATACATACATATATATATATATATACATATATATATATATGTATATATATATACATACATATATACATACATACATATATATATATATATATATATATATATATATATATATATATATATATATATATACGATGAAGCCCAAAATTAAGCAAATTATTGCTATAATTTTACCGCAGAAATCAGCTGCATCAGGTAACCTAATAAATCGAGTAATAAATTGGGAACACTTTGTACATTTACAAACAATTAACAAAACAAAATGTATGTCCAGTTCTAGACTTGTCTGGTTTTTTTTTTTTAAGTAAAATGTCTTTAGTGTTTGTCCAAAGTCCCAAATTAAACAAGCAAACAATATATTACCAGACAGAAAGTTTTCACACCCTATAAAGTTTGCCACATTTCGTTTCAAGGTGGCACAGTGTTGTAGTGGTTAGCACTTTAGACTCGCAGCTCCATGGTTAAGGGTTTGATTCCTGCCTTGGGTCTGTCTGTCTGTGTGTGTGGAGTTTGCATGTTGTCCCCATGAATTGTTGTTTCCAAAATGCCCATTGAGTGTGTGCTTTGCGATGTGGCACCCTCCAGGGGGTACCCTGCCTCACGCCTCGTTTCGTAGGATAGGATCCAGCACCCCTGCGAGCCTGTACAGGATAAAGCAGTATATTAGATGATAATAGATTTTTCCAATAGTATCCCTTCACCTGGACAGTTCATTTACTTATTTTTTTTTCCATGTGAGATTTAAATCAGAGGCTTCTTCAGGCCATGGAACTAGATTTCTGTTTTTAAATCGAATGCTCATGTCAAAGTTCAATGCGGCGCTAATGAACGAGTTTTCATGGTGTAATATTTCACATTCATGGAGATCTTGAGAAGCTACGGCTTCAAGGCTTTAAGTTTAGAAAACTGGGAGCAGAGTGGAAGAATGCTGAACGCATGAACCTGATACTCTTTCACAACTAGCACAAGCTTCTTTTGTGTGTGTGTGTGTGTGTGTGTGTGTGTGTGTGTGTGTGTGTGTGTGTGTGTGTGTGTGTGTGTGTGTGTGTGTAACCTGACCTGTCTGGCAGGCACTCTGATCATATAAAGACCAAACTAAGTGTGTGTCTGCTGCTCGACCGTCTCTGCAGTGTGTGTGTGTGTGTGTGTGTGTAGGCATTCTGCAATACATAACAATATGTTACATGTTGTTATACCATAAAGATGTGTAATGACCACAACAGGGTGTATGCAGTAACAACATTATATGCAAAGTTATAGGCTAAGAGAAATACATTACAACGTGTGTGTGTGTGTGTGTGGGTGTGTATGTATGCGTGTGTGTTTAGGTTATCCCTGTGATCCTGATTGTATCAGTAAAGGTGTATGGATTCCATGTAGCTCCAGCCAGTTCCTCCAGTTCTGGTGGATGCTGTACCACGAAGAAACAATCTGTTCTGTTTACACAACAGGGAAAAAGCTCACTTTGTAGTTAAGCGTAATAAGAATCAGAATGAGGGGGAAAAAATATTGGCATACTTGCATACTAGCTGTAAGGCTTACTTTTATAATTAAATAAAAAATTTCCAGATACTTACATACTTTCACTGCGTGCTAACACATTTGCATAGACTATTTCAGTGCTATTATATATATAAGCATAGCTGCACACTACTGTATTTGCTATAAGCATGTTAGCTTATCACCATGCTAAAACAGCCAGAGTCAACAGCACAGACCTGCATATTAATGTAGCATGCATAAAACATTCCTACCTGTTCTTTTCCACGCTAGCCTACTTGCACACATCTTACTATCCTAATTAACACTTGTCTGACTTTAACGACTATTTGCACAAATAACATTAGCATACTTGCACACTTTTGGGTTATCATATTAGCACACTTACAGAATGAAATAAAATGATTGCACTTGCATAATTGAAAACTGCACACTAGCATACCTGTATACTAAACAGCGATGCTTGCGAACACGTTTTCAAATTAGCATAGCTGCAAACTTGCACACTAGTTTTTCCGAACTGAACTGAATGCTGTTCATGGGAGCCGTTTAAAACTTGTTTGCATCAGTGGAAAGCCAAATGAAAGAAGTTTACGGATTATTACGAATTTAGTTCAGGCAGTGAAAGCTGTTTCAAAAGAGCCAACCCACAATTTTTTTAAATATTGGCAATATTTTGGGGTGGCTGGAGCGGATTATCTGCATTTACATTATTTCTTATGGGAAAATTCGTATCGCAATAGGAATTTTCACTTACATTCGGCAGACACCCTTATCCAGAGCAACTTACATTTTTATCTCATTATACATCTGAGCAGGGTTAAGGGACTTGCTCAAGGGCCCAACATTGGCAACTTGGTGGTTGTGGGGTTTGATCGCAGGACCTTCAGAACCGTAGTCCAATGCTTTAACCACTAAGATTGCCCTGACCTGCTCATAAACCTACTCGCTACATGAACTCGCGTCCGGAATGAATTAAATTTGTATCGTTCGTCTGCATGCTTACACGCACAATGTAATGCATAACAATGCATACTGTTCAATGTGTTCGCGCGTGCACGCTAGTATGCTAGTATCTTAATGGTAAATATTTACATTTGTCATCATGTTCCAGCTTACTTGTATACGGCCTATATACCAACTTTGCATATTAACAGTAACATACTAGCACACTTTCAGAATTCTGCTTATTTACTAGAAATAGAAAGTAAAAAAAAAAATAAATCAAAATAAAACAAACAAACAAGCAAACAAAAACGTTTATAAGAAGGCCCTTGTGTGAGATGAAGTATTTATGAGTTTCAGGGTGTGTATACATATGACTTTTACACCTCCTCCTCAAGCACTTCCTGTAAGAAAACATTTAAAAATACACAGGTTAATACAGTACATTTGCCTGTGAGGACTGCGCAGTTTGAGCGCGTGAGGGGGAAAGCCGCGCTGTGATTGGTCAGTGACCCGATCACCTCATCAAAGCGCAGGGGTTTTTAAACCTCGCGCACGCACGAGCGTAAGACGGTGTAGAAAGCGGTGAGGGGAGGGGGGGGGAGGGGAAGGAAGAGGGGGGGGGGGGCAGCGGATTAATTTGCATGCTGGAACGCGATTGGCTGCCTGCCTGTGGCTTATTTGCATCTGACGTCAACCAGCTGGGAGACGCGACGGCGCTGTGGAGTGGAAATAACCGAGTCCATTCACAACACACACACACACACACACACACTTTCTGTTTGATACAGTGTGTCACTATGTATCCTGTGTGCGACGAAACGAGTGAAGAATAACTGATTTTTTTTTTTACTGTGGGTGTCAACAAAGGTAAGAAGCTGTTAATGTTAGTTATAAAAATATATTTATAAAAAATAAAATGTATAAATGTTTTTAAGAACTATATACCTATACAGCCATGTCCAAAAAAAAAAAAAAAAAAACCACAATATACACGCATATATCTTAAAACGCCATCATGACCTGTTTAGAGTTTCCTTATTCAGAAGTCTTTGATCTACAGGACAGCTGTTTAATCAGGGGCTCTGTCCCAATCTGACATTTAGTGCACTTAGAAGAAGAAGAAGGTAGAGAGCTTGTGTAGATACACCATGATTAAACATCTGGACAGCATATAGGACAACCTTAATGGACATATGAGTCACTCTGTGTTGTGTGTGTGTGTGTGTGTTTGTAGTGTAGAAGATGTTGTTAGTGCGCACTACTAGCTCAGGGCACTTATTCAGGGAATACTGGTCGTGTTTGGGATACAGCCCTTAGAGTCCAGATGAGTGGATGTGATTCATACTGGGGATCCTCCCTGAGAGTGTGTGTGTGTGTGTGTGTGTGTGTGTGTGTGTGTGTGTGTGTGTGTGTGTCTGCGTGAGAGTTGTTGTGTGTGCACACCTCCTTCAAAAGGTTTTACGAGCTCATAAGGAGCAATAATAATAATAATAATCTGAAAGTGGTGACACCTCCAGAGTCTGGGTTCGATTCCCACCTCAGGGTGCTTGGGTGGGTTTCCTCCCACAGTCCAAAATCATGCAGATATGAGTTTACTGTATACGAGTGTGTGTGTGCTCTGTGATAGATTGGCACTCTGTCCATGGTGGACCCCGCCTTCTCCTGGGAGTGGCTCCAGGCCCCCCTGGACCTTGCACACAGGATAAAGTGGTATATATGATGAGTGAGTGAGTGAGTGAGTGAGTGATCTGAAAGTGACGTGGCGTTTCAACCAATCAGAGCGCTCGCCTGGAACTTACTGCAGTCATACTGGTTCTGGTTCGATCGAACATCAATGGAAATCTTCTGACCAATCAGAATCAAGAGTTCAGTTCAGCATCACTAGCATCACATTTATCCTGTAGTTGAGATACGTGTGTGTGTGTGTGTGTTTGTGTGTAGGACCAGAACACTTTGTACTCTTGAAGAGGTCAGACGTCTCCTCTTTCTTTTGGAACTTGCACGGACAGCTGAGGCTGTTGTCCTGGATCGTGACCAGTCTGTAAATATCCACAGACGTACGCCCACGATAAGGGGTGCTGAGACTCTTCTTTTAATAACAGCACTAAAAACAGTGTGAGTGTGATCAATGTGTGTGTGTGTGTGTGTGTGTGTGTGTGAGAGATCATTTCTAACTTTGTGTAGATACCTGAACAATGAAATAGCCTGGGACGGTGAAGACGACTTTCAGGTCTTTTCATCATACTGCATGCTTTCCGCATGACGCGCTTTCCAGAATCGGACGTGTTTAAACACGGCGTCTCTGTCTCTTCTTTTGATTTTAGTCAGGAGAACGGATCGGTCTAGACATCCCTCCTCCAGTTTCTGATTGGCTGGAAAAGGATCCCTCGATTGAGATCCTGACGATCCTGAGTACAGGTTAAAAAAACGAAACCGCGTGTTATACTTGTAATTTTTCGTCGCTGCTTCGGGTTTCTCATGGAAAGTCACCTTCTGATTTGTACTCATGCCAGATCCAGAGCGTGACGCCGCGCAAACATGTTGTTGTAGCAATAACAAAACCGTGCCGAAGGTCGTGGTATTTCTTCCAACCTCCGATCGTCTTTCCCGCGGGTCTGATTTGTTAACATCATACTGGGGCGCCAATATTTTTGGTATGCTGTAGAATTTGTTACAGGAAGCCCATTTAAAACAAACTAGTCGTGGTATGTTGTCACATAGATTTGTTATTTGTGTGTGTGTGTGTGTGTGTGTGTGTGTTTAGAGCCAGACCATGAACTACGTGGGGCAGCTGGCAGGGCAGGTGTTCGTGCAGGTGAAGGAGCTGTACCGCGGCCTGAACCCGGCCACGCTCTCCGGCTGCATCGATGTCATCGTGGTGCGTCACCCCAACGGCTCCCTGCAGTGCTCGCCCTTCCACGTGCGCTTCGGCAAGATGGGAGTGCTGCGCTCACGTGAGAAAGTGGTGAGCGCCTGCACGCTGTCTACAGGACGCGTCACTCTGATCATGCAAATAAACTTGTGTATAGTTCAGAGCAGAGGGGGAGTGTCAGGGCGGGGTTTTACCTGCTCCTGTTGATCAGTTTACATCCCCTGGTAGAAAACAGTCCAGTCCAGTGCTGAGACACACGTCCAGTCCACAGGACACGACACGTGTTTCATTTAAACAAAAAAAAAGTTTAAAGTAAACCTTTGTGTGTGTGTGTGTGTGTGTGTGTGTGTGTGTGTGTGTGTGTGTGTGTGTGCAGGTGGACATCGAGGTGAATGGGGAGCCTGTAAGTCTGCAGATGAAGCTGGGAGAGAACGGCGAGGCATTCTTTGTCACAGAGACTGAGAACGATGAGGTACAAGACACAGCAACACTCCTAAACACTGCTAAACACCCCTACACACCCTTAAACAGTTCTAATCACACCTACACACTCCTAATCACACCTATACACTCCTAAACACACCTACACACCCCTACACACTCCTAAACACCCCTACATACTCCTAAACACCCCTACACACCCTTAAACAGTTCTAATCACACCTACACACTCCTAATCACACCTACACACCCCTACACACTCCTACACACTCCTACACACCCCTACACACTCCTAATCACACCTACACACTCCTAAACACTCCTAAACACACCTACACACCCCTACACACTCCTAAACACCCCTACATACTCCTAAACACCCCTACACACTACTAATCAGACCTACACACCCCTACACACCCCTACACACTTCTACACACTCCTACACACCCCTACACACCCCTACACACTCCTACACACCCCTACACACTCCTACACACTCCTACACACCCCTACACACCCCTACACATTCCTAAACACCCCTACACACTCCTAAACACCCCTACACACCCCTACACACTCCTACACACCCCTACACACTCCTAATCACACTCCTACACACCCCCACACACTCCTAAACACCCCTACACACCCCTACACACTCCTAAACACCCCTACACACCCCTACACACTCCTAAACACCCCTACACACCCTTAAACAGTTCTAATCACACCTACACACTCCTAATCACACCTACACACCCCTACACACTCCTACACACTCCTACACACCCCTACACACTCCTAATCACACCTACACACTCCTAAACACTCCTAAACACACCTACACACCCCTACACACTCCTAAACACCCCTACATACTCCTAAACACCCCTACACACTACTAATCAGACCTACACACCCCTACACACCCCTACACACTTCTACACACTCCTACACACCCCTACACACCCCTACACACTCCTACACACCCCTACACACTCCTACACACTCCTACACACCCCTACACACCCCTACACATTCCTAAACACCCCTACACACTCCTAAACACCCCTACACACCCCTACACACTCCTACACACCCCTACACACTCCTAATCACACTCCTACACACCCCCACACACTCCTAAACACCCCTACACACCCCTACACACTCCTAAACACCCCTACACACCCCTACACACCCCCACACACTCCTAAACACCCCTACACACCCCTACACACTCCTAAACACCCCTACACACCCCTACACACCCCTACACACTCCTAAACACCCCTACACACTCCTAAACACCCCTAACCAACCCATACACACTCCTAAACACTTCTACACACTTGTAAACACTCCTTAACCTTCAAAACACTTTGTAACATTTTTAAACACTCCTTAACATTATAATATATATAATATGTATATATATATATATATATATAATAATTATACATCATAACTCTTCTCAACAGGCCTTAACACTCCTAAACACTCTCGGACACTCAAAAAAACACCTGAACACTTCTAAACACCACTCCAAAACTCTTCTTAACACATCTTAACACACCTTCACACTCTTTATCACTCCTCTTCAACTTTCCCTACCACTTCATAATCACTTTATTCCATTGTAACGCTCCTTAATGCCCTGTAATACTTCTAAACACTCCTGAACACGCCCTAACATGCTTTAACACCATAACAGACACCTAACAGACTTTAATCCACTGTAACCCATCCGAAACACTCCTAAACAATTCTTAATGATTATTATTAACTTGTGTTAAACACTCCCCACTACACCTCAGCACTCAGCCGCATGTCTCAGGTTCATCCCCACAGACATGAAAATGATTTCCGTCGCATGAGGCGGAGCCGAGTCACTGCACGGAACATCACAAACACAATCAACAGATATTCAAAGAGAAATAGAAAGAGAAACGTAAAAGATCACAGCTGGAGATTAATCGAGAACAGGAACTAACTTGACATTTCACAACATTAACAACAATAATAATAATAATAATAATAATAATAATAATAATCGTCGTCATCATCATTAAACTCAACTGTTATACGAGAGTAATCCCGTATAGTTCTCCTGGCGTGTGTTATTCCCTGTATGATTTATCACGGTAATGATGTCATATCCTCCTCAGTACACAGTTATTAATCATATGTTTACGGACTTTGCGGATTTTTGTATTCGCATATAAACTCTCAGTCTCACTTCACTGTAGGAAGCGTTTACGTGTTAACCAGCACAGCAGCACTTGAAACACACAGAAACACACACACACACATACACACACACACACCCAGAGGAACTGGCGTCGACAAAACAGGAAAGCATGGTTGTGTGCGGTGGTTTTCAGGCGGTCGGCGCTAACGCGGTTATACTGACTGGGTGTCAAACTCTATTCCGCTTCTGTCTCAGGCCGGGGGTTTGGACTCCAGGGGTGAAGCAGATCGCTCGTCCCTGAGCTGTGACCTTAGCAAACTGTGTGTGTGTGTGTGTGTGTGTGTGTGTGTTTTAGCCAATACTTAGAAACCAGTCTGTGTGAGAAAGGTCTAAGTAGGTCAAACG
>CM059204.1:5690450-5732950 GCA_030347435.1 Clarias fuscus | reverse complement strand
CCGGGAAACCTTTTCCTCAGTCTCCGCATTCCGACTGGTCAGAAGGTGTTGGGTTCAAATCACAGTGTTTCTATGGTAACGGCTCATTCACTGGCACTGTACAGGTTTCTGTGAGGAGGTGTTTGTGTATCAGTTATGGAAGGAGTCTCCAGTGTCACATCTCGGTCATGTTTCATTGCTCAAAGAGCCAGAAAAGGAATCATTAAAACTGTGATTGACATACATTGTGTTTGTGCATGCTTTATGAAGCGAACTTATATAACGTGTGAGATGATGTTATCTGTCTGTTCCTGTAGATCCGACACGCTGGGACACATCCTACCCACTCTGGGAAAAGACTGGACGCACCAGGGCATCGCCCGCCTCTTCCACAAAGTCAGCCAGTAAGGAGCCGCCCGTTCAGCCGTCAATCACGTTTCATTTAAGGAACTCTTTAGTTCATGAAGTTAATGAACTGCTTGTATTTTTGAAGGATTTAAACCCATAACCTTGTGGAAACTATCATAACACCTAGGTTAAAAACATTAGTGGTGACATGAAAATCGCATTACTGTCTTCTCTGTATTTGATAAACAAATGTATTCATTTGGATTGATTTTGACTAAACAAAGCTTTTTTTTAATACAGTTAATTTTAGCGTATATAGGAAATCTGTAATTATTTTAGTAGTTTTTGTACAAGTTATTCTAAATAGATAATTAACCCTAAATGTATTATAAACTTCATTACAGTTGCCATACAGTCTTTCATCACTTAATATAAATTCCTTTCAAAAGTAAATTTAGCATGCTTTATTTTAGACATTCTATTATATTTACTTCAGTAATTTTACTACACTTACTTTACAAGTTTGAATATACTTTATAAACATGTTAGAATACATGGTTCAGTCATTTGAATATACTTGGTTTAGACGTTTTAGTACACTTCCATTAATTTTAGTACACTTACTTTACAGCGTTTAGTTTTTAGCATACTGTAGACAACTTGGTTCAGTAATTTTAGTATACTGATTTTAGAAATTTCAGTAGACTTACTTACGTAATTTTAGTCCTGTACACTTACTTTACATCTTTCAGTATGCTTACGTCAGAAGTTTTAGTTTACTTACTAAAGCATACTTGAAAATTCTTAGTATATTTTAGTATACTTATTAGTGTACTTAATTAGATGTTTACTCACTTTTAACTTTAGTACACTTACTTTACAAGTTTAATATACAATACTTGCTTCAGAAGTTTTACTATACTTACTTTGGCAGGTTTTGTATACTTTAGTATATGTTTTACTTATTTTAAAAGGTTTAGTCACTTACTTTAAGACTTATAGTATAGGTTTTAGCATACTTACTTTGGAAATGTTAGTTTACTTTATGAATCATAGTTTACTTCTTTAAAAATCATTATTATTATTATTATTATCATCTTATTCGACTGTCTCCACTTTTATGAAAGGTTTGACAACATTTAAGTTTTCCCAACATGTTCCGATAAGTCCTCAGGACTGAGGAGTTTTTACGACGAGTAGTGTACTTTGGACGTTTTTGTATACTTACTTCTTTTTTAGCATACTGTAGACGTCTTAGTATACATTAGTATACAGTAAGTTTAGTATACTTATTACTATATTACTTCAGTAATTTTTGTGCTCTTTCTTGACAAGTTTACTACATTTGATTCAGACGATTCAATAGACTTACGTCGGAAGTTTTTGTATACTTTACTGTACATTTTATGTTAAAAGGTTTAGTCACTTTAAGACTTAGTATGCTTATTGTAGAGGTGTTAGTACACTTACTATGGAAATGTTCATATACTGTAAGAAGTGTAGTATACTCATTTAAAAGAATAGTTCCTCTAGACTTTTAATACACTTAAATTATTATTATCTACTTTAGTTATTTAAATGTATATTTGAATGGTTTAAAATGAAAAGTATTAAAAGTAATTTTTGTGAATATAATGTACTCAGGTTAGTCATTTTATTATCATTAGAGACAACATACTTAGAATTTTGTATGTGTGTGTCTGTGTGTTGTAGGAACGGCTATAAGTTCATGTACTGCTCAGCGCGGGCGATCGGCATGGCGAACATGACCAGAGGATACTTACACTGGGTGAATGAGAGCGGCACCGTGCTGCCCCAGGGTCCCGTACTGCTCAGTCCCAGCAGCCTGTTCTCAGCACTGCACCGGTCAGAACACACACATACACACACACATACACACACACACACACACACACACACACACACACACACACACACACACACACACACGCATACATACACACACACATATACACACACACACACACACACACACACACACACACACCAACACACACACACCCACACACCCACACACACACACACACACACACCTACACACACCTACACACATACACACACCTACACACACACACATACACACACACACTCACACATACACACACACATATACACAGACATACACACATACACACACACACACACACACACACACATACACACCAACACACACACACACACATACATACACACACACATACACACACACACATACACACACACACACACACATACACACACACACACACACTCTCACACACACACACACACTAATGGCGTGCTGGTGTGTGTATTTGTAGAGAGGTGATCGAGAAGAAGCCAGAGAAGTTTAAGGTGGAATGCTTGACCGATATTAAACACCTGTTCTATCCAAACACACAACCTTTCTACGCCGCCTTCGGTAACAGAGCGACGGTGAGCACACTGCAAGCCCCGATTCTGGTTTTCTTATAGATCACAATATAGTCTGTGTCATATAGCACAGTGTATACTGAGCACAACATGTTGCCTTCAGGACGTGTATTCGTATAAGGAAGTGGGCGTTCTCTTAAACAGGATCTTTACCGTCAATCCAAAAGGCGAGCTGGTGCAGGAACACGCCAAGACCAACATCTCCTCGTAAGTACAGTACGGCGTGTGTGTCCTTACAGTATCATAGACATAAGGATTTCTGTTATATATTTAGAAAGGTTTAGCAATATCAAGCTGATGTTCCGTGTGCAGGTACGTGCGTCTGGGCGAGGTCGTGGATCACATCTTCCCGCTCCTGAAGAGATCGAGCTCGTCGGATTTCCCCTGCAGCGACACCTACAGTCACTTCACCTTCTGGAGAGAGCCGCTCCCCCTGGTGGACGGCCGCGAATGTGCAGGCACCGCCAAGAGCTGAAACACGTCCATGAACACCAACACACACAACGTACTGCATATCTCGACATTACCGTTATGTAAAAAAACAAACAAAACAACAAGTGCACATTTTCTCACTGGATGTAGAACTTTGAGTATCATCACCGTTAACATCGTTCCACCAGAACACGCTGGATTCTGAGGGCGTTGATTTATGTTCTTCAACATCAGCTCAGGCAGGTGCGTAGGTTTATCCTGACATGCTTATTTAAAAAATGCAGTAAAGTTAAAAAAAAAACGATGCATGGAAGGAGTCTCCGCTGTCAGCACTTTCATGAAACAGTTACAAAGTTTTCCCCAACACATTCCGAGATGAGTCTTGAGGGCCGAGGAGTTTACGCCAAGTAGCGCTTCCTTTTCTTAACGTCTTAATTTTATGATAAAGGAAAAATAAATAGAGGAAGGATGCGAATGTAACTGTTACCAAATAACCGCTGTGGAGGACATGCTGTTACAGAGAAGTAATCAAAAGTCCGTACGTCGATGGTGAACAGGATTAAGGGACTGATTTTTTTATTTTATTTATATGTTTTGGTGTGTTTTTTTAAATAAGGACAAAATTAAGAATGCTGCCTTGCAACCGTGACTGATGTCTCACGTGTTTATTGCACAGAGAGAGAAAAAAAGAAATCCTAAAAAGTCTGAAATGTCAATCATGTACAGTATATACAGTATATCGATCATACACTGGCACTTTATAAAGCTGTACTTGCCTCAGAGTCGAGCGTCGCTGTAGCCGAATAGTGATAATGTGCTCGTGAAATATTTTATACGATATTTATAATATTTCTCTATTCTAAGACGATGAGATGACGTGAAAATGTTGACCTTTTCTTTCTTCTTCGTCTTCAGTAAGGTCTTCATCAGTAAGGTGGATCCATGTTGAGGCAGGAACACACCTTCGATATCCACCACACACACATTCACACACACTTTGACATCTGCCGTATGCGAGCTGTCTGTTTTAGGAGAATCCTGCAACGGAGAAGACGAGCTCAGGATTGAACCGTTACATCTCAGTTACGTTCAGGTGTTCGTTATTTCATGCTGGACATTTTGCCGCCTGTCCTCTGGCGTGTCCTCACACTCTACGTATCTATCGTATCTATGACGACATATCGATAGAGATCCTTGAAGCTGATGCAGAACGTATTTATTGAATCATGCTCCCCGTAGTGGCGCCCTGAGGAGCATCTTGTACAAGCTTTACTGTATTTTCTTAATAGCACAAATGTTCTGTAATATGTATATATTTTGATGAAATATGATCAAACTTAGGCTCTGCGTGATGTTATTCTTTCCGTGAAAGATCAGCCGAACCATGGCAAATTATGTCAGTTTGCTTTTTGCTGTTTCTGACTCCCACTCAGTGAAATAAACTGATCTGAATGACTGAACTGATCTTGAGTCTGAATGAAGTCTTGTACAGATTCTGCCATAATCGTCATAACACACAATAGAAAGACCACATCATATAACATGCGAACCTGTCTCATGTTTCTTCTGTATACATTTCATGTACATATCTGTTGTGTACGCAATCTAACACTTGAGGCTGCAGTGTTGTGATGAATATCAGCACTGAAAATATCACAACTGCGCTGATATTCAGCACGACAGCGCAACCTCGAGTGTGATGTTGCTTTTGTACAACAGCTCCACATACATCATTTATCATGTACAACTTATTATTTGTTTGTTTATTTAATCAGTTATTTTGCTCCATCAACACATACCGACTAACTACTAAAACCTAATTGATTGGCAGGGAGAGGATTATTCTGTACATTGGTCAGAACTCACTCTTTTAATGAAACCAGTCTCAGAAAATATTTGGTCTCAGCATCACACAAAACTGTCTGGACAGAATTGACTGAATCTTCTGCAGCACTCGGATCTTCTGCCTGAAGTTGAATCTGCACCAGAAGTGAAATCTAAGTGTGGAGTAAAAGTGACGTTATGAACAGTTATGTGTGGGATTTAATAATCTACTTTAAAAATGATCCACTAATGCGCTACTGTCTCAATGTAGACAAACACCTGCACCGATAGATGTTAATGAGAAAAGATAAAGTGAATATTTTGACTGGGATTAGTTCATATTCTCACTTTGGCTGAAATAACAGCGCTGAAGTGGTAGAAGTGAATTTTAACACGCCGGAGTCGATTTAAGACAAAACTTCTTTCTCTGTATCCGATCGACTTTTTCCATTTCTCATCTGTGATTCTCTCTCCGATTACCGAACAGCGAGTGTATTTGTAGTTGTCTGAGCACCAAAGAAGTACAACTTGGTGTAAACAAGGCGTCAGATACTCGACCTTACAGAATGTGATTTCTGTGTATGAATAAGTGAGACAGAGAGTTCTGCTGTACAGAGAGACACACAGACGTGGACGTGGACTTCAACCTCAAATAATAATAATAATAATAATAATATCGCTGACTACATTACAGATCAGCAGATTATTATTAGATTTACCGATTTAACTATTTCTACAAACTCTTTACTTATGCTAGTAGATAATAAACTGAACAATAATATAATATAGCAACTAATAAAATAACATCTGACTGTTGTTGTTGTTATTACATAATTAGAAGTTGTGTATGGTAACTTTTCAACGGATACTTTTACACACATGCGTATACATATATAGTATTTTTACCCTGCTTTTGAAAGCAGGTTTATAATAAAGACATTTTGTAAAACATTCAATAGTATGAGTATTTGTTCTGTCTTCTGCCGCCTTCGTGCTTCGTTTTGTTCTACTAATAGTTTTAATACGGTCAAAGTAAAGGTGTGTAAAGTTTCTTAGTTATTCACTCGTGCTGTCGCAAGGGGAAAGAACAAAGTCTCTCAGCTGAAATATTCAGGAGATAAAATGCTAACATTCCTTTGTACCTCAGAACTGAAAGTAGGCCAGGAGTCGACTCTGATTCCGATTCAAAACATTGGGAGTCGATCCATCAGTCGATCCTTTTCATTTATTTATTTATTTATTTATTTATTTTTGCCCCCCTAACAATGACTGAAGTGAATTTAGACCCGCAGTATGTGAATCTCCAGGGATCTTTAGTGTCAGACTAAAAAGCGAACACACAATATCATGGAGTTATAAAGCTATATCGATGTGCTAATGTGTGTGAAAATGTGGTATGAAACTTCCATCAGAAGAGCTAGAAATCACCTAAAGACCGGAATGTTCGGAGTCGACTCCGTGGGGCTCATACACACTTCACTGCTCTATTCGACTCTCTCGAGTCGACTCTTCAATCATTTCCCGCGCCCGGAACCGATTCAAGGAACCGGCTCTTTTAAGAACCGAGGCCCGGGCACAGCGTCGCGGCAGGTGGAGCAGCTCGCGGTGCAACAAGTCGCGCGACAACTCTGAGGAGGAGGAGTTTCCGAAACCGCGGCCGGTGATTGGGGCTCGCGCATGGACCGAGCCGTTACTCGGCCGGAGGAGAAGCCTGAACCTGCAGCCATGGACCGGGTACTGGTGAGGGAAATGTTTTTAGTCCTCTCTCTGTGTGTGTGTGTGTGTGTGTGTGTACGTGTATTTATGTGTGTGTGTGTTTTGTTTTGTTTTGTTGAAGTCGACACACACACACACACACACACACACACACATCGTCTCTAAACCAAAACCTAAACACTTAAACACAGGCAGAGATGGACAAAGGAACAGAGGGGGCAAAACTTCAAAGCAGACTTTAAAGTTAAAATAGATACTGCAATAGTTTGAAGTCATAAAGATGCAAGTGTAAAAAAAATGTTTAATGTTTTGGCTTTGATCTTATTGCTTAAAACATACTAGCTCAATGTGTCCAAAAACTTACATAAACGTTAAATTAAGTTCAATAGCGGTGTGTTTACACCAATATCACATCACGATATGTAAGAACAACATTATAGTGTGATATAAAGCATCGGGACAAGAGTCATAGTCAGTGTTTCTAAATGAACGAATAAGAATCGTTTGTAGTTATATGTATGACGACGGTGGAAAAAGGAAGCGAACCGTTCGTGTAACTGTACCGTACAGTATGTGCATGTGCGCTCGTGGAACGCCTCTCGTCCAATCAGACTGCTCGGTCTGAACTAGATTTAACATAAACGTTGCTGAGATAACGAGTCGAGCTGGGCTCCTTTACATCAGCTGTATGCGATGTTAACGGAGTTGTACTGTGTCCTGCTCTTACAGAGAGCACACAGCTTCAAATCAGAGCCTGGAAACATCTTGGACGTCTTGGAAGAGAGAAGGCGGGGCAGTGATATAGGCCACGCCCTCAGGACTTTTAGCGCTCAGCCGTATCGAGGGGCCATGCACCTATCTCCGAGCGATCTCAACAGGATGGTGCAGCAGTCACAGTATCTCCGCTACATTATCTCCGAGGTGAGAGAAAACAACAACAACAACAACAACAAGGCATGCTGTTATCGGAAAATAATCAACAATTTATTGTCATACATTTCGTTCAGTGCTGTCACATCTATCTTCTAATATTATGTTGTAATTATTATAATTATGTACTCAAAGTGATGTGCTTAGGCTTGAAGTTGAAAATGTCCACTTCGCTCGGTGCAGATAGCCGAGGAGTCGGCCGAGCCGCGCGAGTGTGTGAAGGAGGAGGCTGTGAGCATCTTGGAGGAGATGAGTCAGAACCTGCAGCTGAACTTCATCCGCCTCATGGGCTTCACTCTCACCAAAGTCTTCAAGAGGCTCTTCAGCTCCTTACGGGTGAACGAGGACGGACTCGCACGGGTTAGAGACGCTCGCTATACCAACATCGTCTTGGTGTTTTTAGCATTTTTAGCATTAACGCTTTAACATTTCTTTTTTTTTTTTTTTTTTTCCTTAGCACTTTTTGCAAGATGGAAATTCGTAGGACATTTTTATAGCAAATATTGCTAGGTCGTAGAACTGCTACTTGCTAGCAGAGTAACTAGCTAGCTAAGCATGATGGATTTTACATACAGATTAAATAACTATTGGAAACCCAGTTGGAACTTGGAAAAAAAAGTTATATTTGTAAAAAAATAGTACATATTTATTGTTTCTGTTTACACTCGTATTGTGTTTGAATCATGGCCAGAATTGCGCTAAGTACGCTTCTTCTCGACGTTCCAACACAGATAACTGCTGTACCGTCTACCTTGTCTGGTCCAACTAGAGTTTTTTTCATGTTAAACCTTCTGTACCGCCAAAAAAAAACAGACGGAACGTAACCAAAAAAGTCAACAACCGATACCTACGGGTGAAGTATCACAACTTTATAAATGTCCCGATTCGACATTTTTTGTCTTTTCATATTTTGTTACAGTTCTAAACAAACTTAGCAAATCATTTGCTTCTACCACAGAGGATGCTGTGCTGTGTGAATAGAGAACATAACGTGTTTTATTATAATTTTTTAGTATTTGTAATTTTTTCTTGTATCTTTTTCATTTTGAGTAATATTGGCGATACTTGAACCGCCACACAAAAGAATCACGATATGTGACTGAATCGAATTTTTACCCCATCTTTAAAGATTTTGCATTTCCATCATCTTGTACTCATTTCCTGACTCCGCCCCCCCCCCCCGCCCCCCCCCCCCCCCCCCCACAGCTTCCAACAGGCCATTCAGGAACATCCGGTCATTCTGATGCCCAATCACAGGAGCTACATCGACTTCCTGGTCATCTCCTACATCATGTTCACCTACGATCTGTCCATCCCCGTCATCGCTGCTGGAATTCGCAAGTATCTATTAGAGACAAGCGAGAACCGCCTGTTCTTCTTAAAAGATTTAATCGTGCTCATGATGCAAACACGTGCGCCAACCTTTCTGTTCTTCGTTCCCAATTTCTCCTCCAGCGCTGATGGGAATGTCTCTGATCGGTGAGGTCCTGCGCCGGTCCGGAGCCTTCTTTATTCGGCGCGCGATTGGCTCGGATAAGCTCTACTGGGCCGTGCTCTCGGAGTACGTCAGGACCATAGTGCGGGTAAAACAATGATACAATTTAACTCTTAATACTTAAAAGAAAAAAAATCATGTTGCCTTAGAGGACAGCGGTGGCTCAAAGGGTTAAAGCTAAGATTGGAAGCTCGGGGGTTCAGTCCCAGCACCGCCACCATGTCTGCCCCAGGGGGCGCTGTATCCTGGCTGTTCCTGCGCTCTGACCTCAGTTTCCTAACTGGGATCTACAAGAAAATAAATTATTTCAGTGTGCTGTACATGTGACAAACAATTGAATCTTAATTTTAGCTTCGATTAGCCAACGCAAAAAATAGCAAATGCTAGCTCAAGTATAGTCATTTGCACCAAGATCATTCCTTAGCAATATTATTGTTATAAGTACTGTACATTTTAAGTAACATTGCTAGCAACCTGATTTTCAACAAATACAACTAGCCCAGGTTTAGCTAGCTAGCGTCCCTTATTGCTTTGTTTCCAACAAACAGAATACTTACATTTTTTTGCCAACACACACAAACAACAAATCTAGAATTTGTACCCTACATATTAATACTACATCAAGAAATCTTCATGAATATGTGCTGGCAAACCACAAGAAAACCTCTTTAGCTAGGATTCTTAACTACTTGCTGATGAAGTAATGCCAAAAAAATAATACTAAGCTAACTAGTAAGCTGTTCACTTTAGCGCATTTCTGTGTACAGGTATTTGGCAGTTGTACATGCAGCTTATATACTAGATGTGCCGGCGACTTTGTTTGCGTGGACATTTAATTGCGCGCTCATAAGCGCGTTTTTAAAAACTGTACAGCGCCATCTGTTGAATTTTGAGAACTAACAGAAGCCTGTGTTGCCTCAAGATCGACCAAATACACCTGTGAAAAACACGTTCAGTCGTTGTTACGTGAAGCGTGCAAACAGACAAACAGACAGAGAAAACAGACAGACCAAAATTCCAAAAAATATCTTGATTTGTTTTTTATTACTCATATTATGTCCCCACAAATAATTTTTTGCAGCTAATAGGATAGCTACTACTTACCTTAGAAAGCTAGCTACTTAACACTTAACAACCGGAAACCAGTATTCGCTCTTTCGCTGTAAAAACTACGTCTCTAAGATCATTGTTATAAAAGAATTGTGTCTTTGCAGACGGGTTTTGCTCCTCTGGAGTTTTTCGTCGAAGGACTGCGCAGCAGGACACTCAAGTCTCTGAAGCCCAAACTGGGTATGCTAACTCTGATCGTACTGCATGCTAAACTGTGGTTTGCTAAAGCTGGTAATAGTGTTAGTTTCGTCAGTGACAATAATGACGAAAAATATTTGCTGAGGATTTTTTCCCTGTGACTAAGACGAGACGTCACGGATATCAATGAACAGTCATGCGATATTGTTGATGAAACTTAAACGTGGTTTAAATAAAATAAAAACGAATGAAACACCCGCGTTTACTTTCGTCACAATCCGCTGCTATACGATGTTCGATCATTCCGACATATTTCCCGCGTCGTGGCGCGCGGCATATCAGGAGTGGTTTGCGCGCGCAGTGACGGGACGTTACAGGCTTTAACGCTTCGTCGTCACAGCAGTATCACTCGGGCCAAAGTGAAGAGACGATATCGGGCCCGTTTTCTTTATATTGAACCGAAGAAATAAAGCTGACGTGTCGTGATACCGGAGGGAAGACAAATCGCTGGGGAAAAATATCACGGACCTGGAGAGACGCATCGAGGCATCCCATAATAATCGCCCAGTTTTACAGCCTCTTTGTGGTAATCATGTTAAAATAATTATGCTGTGATGTATTTTATTTATTTTTATTTCATAGTTAAACCGTTCGCAAACACATTAACCTAATAATGCATAGTAAAACGCTGTACTTTTTTCCCTACTGCTCCTATTGATTTGTAGTTTAAGGAAGTATGGGCACGCAGCAGTTGTTGTGATGTTAAAAATAAACATAATTAGCTGAAAAACATCGGATGAAAAGATATTAATTAGATTTGAAAATGTTCAAATAGTTATTTTGTGAGAAAAAAACCTTTAAAAAAAAATGATTGACTGTAGGGTTAATTAATAATAATCTTATTTATTTTATTGACTAAAACTTGACTAAACAAAAACTAGGATACGATTGACTAGATATGATGACATTCATCCCTGGACTAAGACTCAGACTAAAATTGAAAATACCTGACAAACTGAACACTAGCTGTACTACATTACGGTGAAATGGTGAATGTGTGTGTGAATGTGTGTGTGTGTGTGTGTGTGTGTGTAGGGATGATGCAGATGATCCTGGAGCCGTTTTTTAAATCCGAGGTGTACGACGTCACCCTGGTTCCCGTCAGCATCAGCTACGATCGCGTCCTGGAGGAGTCCCTGCTGGCGCACGAGCTGCTCGGCGTCCCCAAACCCCGAGAGACCACCAGGGTGCCGTCCATCATCCCGTTATCACACTAAGCTCACAGTAGAACTGACATTGATCGAGTAACCGAGTGTAAGGGCTGAGACGCTCCGCGACGCGCCGACGGTGTTTTATTTCAGTCGCACCACAGAGATTTATAAACTGGTTACAAATCTCTCATGTCAGGGTTTTATTCATTTATAGTAACACTGGGTGTTGAGGAACGACCACTTTATGACGCCATTAACTTGTGTGTGTGTGTGTGTGTGTGTGCGCGCGCGCAGGGGTTACTGAAGGCTCGCCGGGTTCTGGAGGAAAATTACGGCTGCATGCACGTGCACTTCGGGACCCCGGTGTCTGTGAGAGAGCTGGCTGAGGGGAGGATCCACCGCGCGCAGTACAACCTCATCCCCAGGTGAATGAGCGCGTGAGACAGGAGGGGAAAATGTCCCGCAAAATACTCCCGTCTCATCACAATGCCATGACTGAATAATAATAATAATAATAATAATAATATCTATTGGTGCAGGTGCTTGTTTACATTGAGACAGTAGCGCATTAGTAGCTTATTTTATTCTAAAGTAGATTATTAAATCTGATGCATAACTGTTCATACAGTAACATCACTTCTTCAACATTTAGATTTCACTTATGTTAAACTTAATAAAGGTTTTATTAAATCCGGTCCATCAGTTTTGCATGACGCTGTGACTAAATCAGGCTGGACAGACGTACAGATTTGTTTTCCTCCTGGTTTCTGGTCCTCCACGCTATGAGACATAAAGATGTCACCGAGAGGGCGAATTCTGACCCATGTAAAGACGAAACCTTTCTTTTATTTATATAGATGATTCCTCTCCTGATCTTTGCTACTGTTGACTCCCCCCCCCCCCCAGTCCCGTCCCAGTTAAGTGGCAGGTCAGCGTGTTAATGCTCTGGGTCACTGACCTGAAGGTCGACCGGTCGAGCCACATCGCCACCAGGCTGCCACTGCTGGTCCCTTAACACTGTTCGCTCCAGTGGCGCAGTACCTGTGCCCCGACCCCGGGCCCCCAGTGCGAAGAAACTCATTTTACTCTGCAGTAATGTGTTTGTTTTACAAGAAAGGCCCATTCCGTGGTGAATCCCGTGTCTCATGAGTTTCCTGGAAAAAAAAATAAAGAAATAAATAAAATGAATGCATTTACACAACTGTGATGACCCCATGATCTGGGTTCTGTTTGTGTCCTGCTCATACGACCTCAGTCGCAACAACTTTTACTGTATTATTGTATGTTTATTACTGTGTCTAGACCGGTACACAGAATGACTGCATGACATCATGATGATCACCTCTCTCTCTCTTGTCTCTTTCTCTGTCTCTGTCTCTCAGGGATCTGCCGATGAAGCTCAGTGCGGAGCTGCAGGAGTTCACGTCTGATGTCGCTCACTTGTTGGTGCGGTTGCAGGAGCAGGGCCTGGTTCTCCAGCCGTGGAGTCTCATGGCCCTTGTCCTGCTCCAGAACTCCGATGGTGTGGACTGGGACACGTTTACCCATAAAACCCTGCGCCTGAGGACACTCGCTGCTCAACTCGGAGCTCGAATCGACTGGCCTGGTACAGTTACACAGAGCGAAGACAGATCAGCCTTTGTTTCAGGAGCAGGAAGTGATTATGGTCTAGTCATAGGTTGCTACACTTTATGAGACATTACTGTAGGTTATTGCTGGTTACTGTTAGTTGCTATATGTTACTGTATCTTACTTTCGGTGACTGTAGAACGCTGTAGGTTATTGTTCTTCATCCTGAACACTAATGTCATTTGCTTTCCCTCATTTTTATTTCTTTTCTGAGAAGAAAACCCCAAGAATGTGATTCAAGTCTTGATTGAATTTGGGTTTGCTGAAGTTCAACGTCCCTTAGCGATCCTTTAGCAGATGCTTTAGCAGATATGCTTTGGCAGAATTCTGGTTGGATATTTGACCTTTCTTCCTGGCAGGATTTGGTCTCCTTCCACAGCTCATGTGTTTACTGTGGTGTTGAGGCTTCAAGTTTTGATGTGTGTTTTGGGGTCAACACACGCCCTTTTTGTTCACTATTGAGCTGGTGATTTGAGGTTCTGCTGAAAAATTCTCTAAGGCCTCATGATTCCATCCAAAACAACCCAAAAGCGCAATGCTACCACCACCATGCTTAACAGCTGCTACAGTACACTTGCAGTTCTTGGTGTTAAGTGCCTTACCTTTACTTCTCCAAACACAACTTGAGTCAAAGTCAAAACTTTCCCCCAGAAGGCTTCTCATTGTCCATTTGGTAAACTGTGAACGTCCACGGTGATGTAAGACGGGCTTGAGTGTGGACAGTGACACTGGTGTTCCAGCGCCTTCCAGGTCATGGACGTGTCATGGACGTGCCATGGTGGTCCCTGGGGTCATGCACAATGGGTGAATGTATAATCCCCCCCAAATAAATAAATAAATATTGAAAATATAAATAAATAAATAGATAAATCTAGAAATAAATAAATTATTTTTCCCCCTTATTGTTTTTTTTTTTACTATTTAAGATGTACTTTAATTAATTATCGTGTAGTTTATTAAATTATTGTAATTATATTACTTTTTCCTCAAAAAGTGATATAAAAAATATATACACACACTTCAGGAAAATAATACCTTTTTTTAAAAAGAAAAATAAATAAATAAATAAATAATATCATATATATGATTCTATTAATAATATACAAATTATATAGCGATAATATATATTATAATATGTGTGTATATAGTATGATTATATTATTAATATTCTATACAACATAATTTTCTTTTTAAAGTGTGGTGTAATGCCAGATATTAATTTAGTTATTTATTTCCTGTGTTTTTGTAGCGCAGCTTCCTGACTCGGAGGTGATGTCGTCCAGCATGGCCCTGCATCACTCTGTAGCGCGCCTCGAGAACGGGCGTGTCCGCCTGGTCGAGGAGGCGCGGCCGGGTCCCGTCACTCGAGAGGAGGCCGTGCTCAGTCGAGCGTCAGCGGTGCTCATGTGCGCCTCCTACAGGAACCAAGCGCTGCACGCGTTCACCCGTCCCGCCCTGGTGGCCGTTGCCACGACAACGGCTCCAAGCTACAGCGAAGGTGCGTGTAAATTATGCTTCAGTGAAATGCACGTTGCTGGACACTTTTACACAGAGATGTGGTTGTAGATAACATTGTAAAAGGCGGCTGTGTGATTTTCATTTTGAGAACAAAAACGCTGAAAAGTTTATTTTGTCCCTAAGTGTCGTTTCCTCTACAGAGGACGTCTTTACTCGCTTCTGTTTCCTGCAAGATCTGTTGTCAAACGAGTTCATCTTCATGCCAGGCCAAGCAGCGCAGGTGAGACCCAAACGACTCACATCGTCTGTGTGTGTGTGTGTGTGTGTGTGTGTGTGTGTGTGTATATAAAGAAAAGAAAATAATAATTATAGCATAAATAATCTTCCCCCACAGCCTTTCTTTACAATATCATATTGTCTGTGTTCAGACCCTCCACAAAAGTTAAGAAAGGTTGCCAGATATTGTAAAATGTGTCATACTGTAATACCTAATGATCTCCAGCTTAGGATGGTACGTCACTTCCCTTATCCAGTGGCTATGTGTAGATGTCTGTGATGTACTTTCCAGTCAGTCAGTATCGGTCTCCTAGCCGGTAAAGAACAGAAGGCCAATCATCTGCTTTTAAATGGAGATAACTCTACGACCTCTCCAAGGACGCATGTGAAGGCTGATTACTTCAAAACCTCACGACTGCAGCTATCACATTTTGAAGGCTCCTTCGTAAAGAAGGAAGTGATGTTGTATGTTTCATGGCCCAAACCTACCTAAAAGATGCTGGACCTGAGGGTATCAAACATACATTTGTTATTAAAATACAAAACATGAATACATTTTAAATAATAGAAAAAAAACACTGGGATTTAGGTGAAATCCGCTCCATGAGAGACGAGATGAGATGAGAGCTTCATTTCGGGTCGGTCTTCACCGTCTGAGGCCTTGGTGGAGACATGGTCAAGCTTTTTTCTAAACATGATAATTAATTTAAAATTAAAAAAAAAAAAAAACTCGAATATTTTTGATTATTAAAATGTATGGATTCGTTTGTATCGCTTGCAGCGTCCAGATAAACACCCAGTTGTAATATGAACTGGAGAACACCTTGAGGGATTAAATGGTGGTTAGATGCTGAAATGGTCTGAAACGGGTGTTTGGCCGGATCTGTCTGCGCTCAGTGTCTCTTCTACCAGATTCCATGTGTCTCCGTGTCTGTGTCAGGATTTTGAGGAGGGCTGCTCCGGCCTGCTGCGGTGTGGAGCCCTGAGCAGCTTCGACCGCAGACTGAGACTGACGGAGGACGAGCAGGACACTCTCGCCGTCCTCGGCTCCGCTCTCCAGCCGTTTATTGAAACCTACCAGGTGAGGGTTCGGTTTTTATCGCGGCCTGTTGGTTTATCAAGGAGGTGAGGGTATGTATGTATGTATTTATTTATTTATTTATTTATGTTGTTGGTGGTTTTAGGTGGTGTTTCGAATTTTGTGTGAGGAGACATTTCAGACGTTTACGGAGGAAAGGTTCGTGCCCGACGTCCGCGCTGCCGTCATGAAGCGTTTCCTCTCAGGTGAGCGCGCGTCGCTGACATAAAGTGGAAAAGAACGTAAAACTGATCTACGTAAAACCGATTCCTGCGGTACGTCGTCTCGCACACTAATCGTCGAAAAAAAGAGGGAAACGACCTCTGCATTGGGTTTAATCGAGTCACCTGGCCACGCCCATTGCATTATACCGGAACTGCTCCGCCCACGTTCTCACTGGAAATGTAAACACTTGGATGTTTGTGAACGAGGAATTATCAAAAGCTTCTCGATGGAAGTTCGGATAAAACTGGAGGCGTGTGCTCGAGCCCCCTTCAAGCTGAACTATTTTTACGTTAAATGTAAGATGTGGGAGCGGCGGCTCAGACGGCTCAGGGTCCAGGATGGTGATTTTCAGATCTGAAGGTGCGGGTCCGAGCCACGCCATTTTAAAATCGTGATTAATTACAGACTATGACTGCGACTAACTGGATGAAACGTTTTTAATGCATTGGCAGCACTAGTGTTTTGTGTTAAACCTCAGCTCTAGCACTTCCGTCTGGGGAATTATACAGTAAGTCAGAAATGTGACGAACCAGAGTTCCAGTAAGGTTCTGTAGGGACTTTCTCATTACCTACAGATATTTTCCATTCCTGACCCGATGAAACAAGCAAGCTGGGTAGTTTGCACAAGACAGCTGTGCCACTACAAATCACTTTTCTTTTTACTCTGACGCACAGTCGGTCTCCGTCTCCATGTCCCCTCCTCAAGCTCCCTGTCTCTCTCTGTACGTCTCCCCCTTCAGGTGAGGAACTGTCGTACGAGTGTTTGTCTTCCGACACGCACAAGAACGCTCTGTCGGCGCTGGTCAGGATGGGAGCCGTCTCTAAATCCAGGGAGTAAGTGGAGCTCTTCACTCGCGTTTCACACACTGCTGTTACTGTAGGTAATGTATAAATGCAGTCCTGCACGGGCGTGGTTACAGGCGGGGACGAGGCTCTCCTTCTCCTCCTCCTGGTTTTTAAGAATTGCGTATGCTCACACGTGAGAGGTTTTCTCAACCCGATGGTCTGTGGTATGATTACAGGGCGTCTTTGATCATTTCTAAAATGATGTCAAATGTACATAAGTGACATTGTTACTGTAAATGTTTTTAAAATCTACTTTAAATAGGTGGAGTACTGTATATGTTTCAGAAAAGGTTCTGTTTTTACCAATTTTATATTCTTCACTCAGGTATCCATCAGTGAACCACTCCACAATAATATTGTAATGATGATACATTTGTTTAAAAAAAAAAAAAAAAAAGATTATGTCCGGAATGTAATGTATATTAAGCCGCGTTCAAGACAAACTGGGATTGTGCAGAATAACCGAACACGGTGTAAAACCTCCCTTTATTTCTCGATATAATCCGCTGATACACTACTGATGCACTCATCCCAGGGATTCACTCGTGCTTGGACACCATCGAGGTAGAATGTTTTCCCAGGACACTAGAGCCATGAATAACCGTCCCTGGATCATGGCTGAAACGCCGGCCTTCCAGGAACTACTTTAACGGCCCAAACATGTAGGAAATGGCTTGGAGCGAGGTCAGGACTGGACAGGGACGGGGCAATAACTACCCAGCCGATGTCCTGTAATGTGGTGAATGTGGTGACAGGTGCGCCTCTACCACAAGTTGGCAACAAGTCATCCGTCAATCGGATGTCAGTCTCTTTCTATACTCTCATTAACCATTAGTCCCGGATTGACTTGAACGCCCCTCGTATATCTCTATAAAGCTGGTACAATGTCAATTATGGATATTATTGATTACTCATTTATACATCAATCGTTGTCAAGGATTCAACCTGATAAATGGATTTTTTTACAGATTAGTTTGTTTTGCACAATATTTCTCCGTAGCTCACATATCAGTTCACTTGTACACCACAGTTCAGCTGCTGCACAGTACTGGATTTAATTTGAATGTTTTTTTTTTTGTTTTTTTTCTGTTTTGTGGCTTGTTTTAAATGAAGACAGCGAGATGACAGCAGAACCATATTTATAAGCCTTTTTTTTTTTTAGGGGTTTTCGTTAATAACTGTTGCATATGTGATATGTTGGGATTGTGCTAATAGAAGTGTTTAAGTAACCTCGAACTTAAACTGAGGAAAAACGTCTGGACATTTAAGTATTAATAAATGATTACATTTGATACGGTTCTTAGTTTATGAAAATGTGAAGTGGAGATGAATTATTATTATTATTATTATTAGTAGTAGTAGTAGTGTAGTTCATGTTGTACATTATGATGATGTATTTATATGCAGTATACTGTATATACACATTATGTGCTGTATAAGGATGAGAACCACAGGCCCAGGCGATATTCATCATTTCATACCACTTGATTTGATCTGTTCCCAGAGCTGAGCAGATGGCGTACAGGGTGAACCAGAGTGCAGTGAGGAGACTGCAGGACACTCTGGGTAAGAACACACAGTTTGTATGAGAATAAATCGATCTGTGATCACGGCGTCTATCAGTCTCTCCTCAGGTAACACGATGTTAGCGAATATTATAAGCAGCACTGTGTCAAGTAATATAAATCCGCATTATTTAAAGCAAATCAACTCCGCTTTAACGCCATCATTCGAACATACACGGTACTGAACGTACAGTACGCTAAATATACCGCTGAGAAGAATCAAGTCAAACTGGGACTAAAGTGTTGGCTTAAATTCTTTTGGGCAGAGCATGCACAGCACAGAAACTCCTAAACAACTTATTTTTCGACACAAAACTACAATTCCAAAATGATTCACACCCCCGCGCCTCATTCCATAATGATAAGTGGGTGGAGACACGGGTCCAGGCTTTCAGACCGTCCTCCGAGCGTTAATTCATGTAGTCATGTTCGTGTCTTAAGACGCCCGTTCAGTTCACATAACACGGTTGTTGTAAATAGGAGCAAAATAAATGTTAAGGATAAAAATAGTTATTATTATTATTATTATTATTATGGCCAATGGTTTTTGTTTTTTTTATCTCTGATTATGGAGATATGTACATGTGTATATATTCTTGTTGTTACTGTAAGTGTAATGCATGTTAATCCTGAACGATCTCGTACCGTAGATTAGAATGTAAAACAGTGTCGTATTACTGCATCATGCAAATAATCTCCTGTCTCTTCGGCTCCAGGTGGCGATGCCGCGTCCAAGGTGCCGCTGTACTCGAGACTGTAACCCTCCATTTTTGCTCTTTTTATTTTTTTTTTTAAGAGTTAAACTGGGACCTTCCATAGTCTGAGGCTTATTAATTACAACGTAATACCAACAAAATGTCGGGCGTTCCCAGAATTCCTGGTAATCCTTTTTGTGTAATGAAGGAATTCGGCAGCTGATGTCACTCGGAGAGGTTTTTACAGTGATCAGCATCGACTGTATACAGTCGTTATGATGTAATAGTGTCAGTTATTACAAGTATAACAGTGAAGCGTACAGTACTGTAGATATGTGAGGATACCAGTCTGTTCCTGCTGATGTGTAATTGTAGATATTTTAATTTGTAGATGGTAATTTATAATTGAAATTTATATATATAAAAAAAAAAACACTTTAATAATAATAACAATAGTGTTTCAAAGCGATGTGAAATAGCACAATTTATACTAATGTAAGATACACTGGGAATTAAAAATATTGCATAATTAATCAACACGATTTCATGATCTGTTTCTTTAATGTAATACGAAAAGGTTGGATCGTTTGGGTGCTGTGAGTTGCGAGGTACAGTACAGATCGGACTTGTTTGTCCGGTGTATCCCATGTGTGCTCAGCGGGGTTGGGATCTGGGTGTTCTGGTGCATTGACTTTTCGTGCTGGATTAGCTTTTCTGTGGGATCAGACTGGACGGGCTGGCTTTTGGTTCCCGTTGAAAAGCTTTATTTAACCCTGTACACAAATACCGGATGCAAAATTATCTTTAAAATCAACCTGAGAAGAGAGAAAAAAAAAAGACAGGACCAGGGCGATGTTTTTTTTTTTTTTTTTTTGCACACAAACAGTACATTTAATTCAAGTGTTCCCCAGCACAAATACATAAGAAAAGGAGTCATTCTATTTCTTTCTTTCTGTCTTTCTTCCTTTCTTTCATGCTTTCTGTCCATCTCTTCACGGCGTCTGCAAATAACAGCAGAACCACAGCTGTGGATGAAGAGAGCATGAAGAAGAAGAGGGCGAGACAGTGTGAGACAGAGAGAGAGAGAGAGAGAGAGCAGGATGGAGAAGGAAGAGAAAGAGAGAAAGACGGATGCATCTGACAGACCAAATATGAGAGACAGAAACTAGGACATGGCTGTAGTCAATAAATATTGAGGCAACAACAATCATATATATATATATATATATATATATATATATATATATATATATAAACACAATGTAACATTACAATCAGATCCAACAAAAGCCAGACTATATGGAGGAGCAAGGAATGTTGGGTAATGTGGGTTTTTGCTGCCAAGGATAAAGCGAGTTAGGTATCAGTGCACGGAGTCTTCGGGATGTTTAACAGAATGACTTCCTCATCAAGACGCTCATACTACAGTGATGTCTAGGCTAAAACACATGAAATTTCTCCATTTTATTCTTTTTTTTTTTTCTCTACTTTTACATTATCATCATCAAGTACAAAGTTAAAATGCATTTGTTAATATATTCATAAAAGAGCAAAATAATAGTGCTTTTTTTTTCTTTTCTTTTTCTTAAATCCATTACTACAACAACATAAAAACAGTCATTTGTCAAGACCGGTCAATCCTTAATTCCAACAATATATTTTCACCTCTTTATTTCTTTTTAATCATTTAAGAATAAATTGTATAGCACCTTATTTATTTATTTATTTATTTATTTATTCATTTAAAAAATTTTTATTTTTTTGAAACCCTTTCACTCACGCTCTCTTTAAAGATTTGAGTCGTAAAATAACCCGGTAAAGGATCGCCTCCTTTAAAGCTGCGAAACTGGGTATCGGTTGGCTTGTGAATTCGTCCTCTCTCATTTGAGACAATTCATAAATACGTAAAGAAAGAGGAAAAGGAAATTCGTTGGGACGTGACGGCGGATTGACACGCCCCCTTCTGACACATCATCATCATCATCATCATCATCATCAGCACCACCGCCTTTCAGCTTAATATTATCAAGCTCCGCCTTTGGCCAGTCTCCTAATCACAACAGCTACGCTAACACAGCCTAGGATCACACTGACATTAGCCTATACGGATTGAGAAACACACCCGGAGCACAAAACATGATCGAATGCTTTAAAAAAAAATAAAGAGAGAGAGAGAGAGAGAAACAAAAAAAAAGCATATCTATGTACAGTTGGATTACCGCTGAACTCGGCTGAATGGAGTTCCTCTCTCGGCCGCACAGAAAGTGAGTCTGGAAAGAACGCATGTGGGCCTGAGTTTTATTCGATGTGTCGAGCGGCTAATGCGTCTTCCTCCAAAAAACAGGCTTAGCTCAGCCTCTGGAGTTTATCTGTCTGGATGCTGATTCGCTGATGAGGAACCACTTTCCTGAATGCACTCTATGATCAGTTGTGGACAGTGCTGGTCCTCGCTAGTTAAGGAAGAAACCATGCTTTTCACAAACATCCAAAGTTGTCGCTAAGGGGCTGAAAAGAATGACTTAAGGAAAGCACTTGGGTTTTTGTTTGCTAGCCAAGATGTAAAGATCTCTGTGAGTTTAGCACCCTTAAAGAGTCACAGCGTCTTGACTCGTGAAATGTCTTAGTAGGTGATGTACACGTTAACTGTCCACGAGCTTCACAATCTTGAAGGCTGCATTCTGATTCTGTTTTTCACTTTCGAGTGTACGTGCACTTTCGTACAAGTGCAAGTACTTCGTACATATTCTACTCAAGAAGTCTATGATTCGTTGTTCGACGAATGGCCTCTCTTTTCGCAAAACTAGATAGGCGATGGAAATGGACACTTGAGCAACACCTAGAGTTCTGGCTCCACGTTCAAAGAGCCCTTTATGACCCGACGATGGCCGTCTTGCTATCGTTACAACAAGTGGGGCAGTTGTAGCTTAGTGGGTTAAGGCTCTGGGTTACTCATCAGAAGGTCAGGGGTTCATGCCGCAGCTCCACCAAGCTGCCACTGTTTTGGCCTTGAGCAAGGCTGTTAACCCTGTCTTCTTCATTTTACGGCTGACCCCAAGTGCTTTGACCCCAACTTCCTAAGTCAGGGCATCCGAAGAAAATGATTACTTAAAGAATTAACAGGGAGGTGGCGGCTAGCATATCTTTCCCTGCCCTCAGCAGTGGTTATAGACATTAGCAAGATCAGCTACTGAAGGCTAGGAGGTCATTCACAGTCGCGCAGCACCACAGCAGAGGAGACTCTAATAAGAAATGCACTGGTGTTGGTTGGGCTGCAAGTTGAGGGATGATTCGAGGACCAGCACTGCAAAAGGCCTGTGGAGAATCTGTGTCTGGAAAGTTGGCCTTAAAAGTTCCTATTCTACAGTCTGCCTTCGAAGCATGTAAGAGAGATTAGCCTCTCTTATCAATAGTACACAACGACACCCTTGAAAATCTGGGAAGCCGGGGGTTAAAGCAACAACGACGACGACGATAAAGATCGCGAGAAAGCACCAGAAAGCACCAGGACGCCCCGCTGACCTCCGATCTGAACGATGTGTACAACAGCATGGGGAGAATACAGTAAACCAGATCCGATTATCCAGACCGATAATCGGAAGGTGAGTGCACACTGTTGAGCACCAACACACCACAAGAGGCCACGCCCACCGGACCATCCCGGCTTCCCCAGGAAGTTTCTGTAAGCACCGGAGTGTCACTCTGCATCCCAACGATCCGACGACAGCATGGAGAGAATACAGTAACCCAGATATTGTTTCAATCCGTAACTGGAAGGTGTGCGCACATTGTGAAGCACCTACACACCACGCCACGAGAGGCCACGCCCACCAAAAACTAAAGGAATCCTGGGAGCACCTTGTGACCAGATATTTCGATATCACACAGCAGAGGCCACTATCCCAGAATTCCCTGGGAGGAGAAAACTGTATTGGAGAAGTAGAAAATCTGGATCATGACGTCCAGAATTCAAGATCAACGTTCCAGGAAAGGAACCTTTACAGGAACCTTGGGATCTGTTCAGGGACTTGGCTTTTCAAGAAATATGGAGGCCATGTTTAGGAATCAAACTTTTGGCGTGTTTCGAACCTAGGTGCCTTTCTAAGAACCCAGAAACTTTGACTGCAGAAAGATTTTAAAGACCCCAGGGAATGTCAAGGGTAAGAACCCTGTCAGGAACCGTTTTCGCATTCTAGCCTCGTTTCTGCTTTGGGAACCCTTGAGGAATTATAGCTTTCTTGTCCACGGCAGGAACCTTTTCAGGAGCTGAGTAACTTGTTCGAACTAAGCTTTGGGGGTCTACCACAGGAACCCAGGGACATTTTAGGAACTTGAAAACCTCAGGCACATTTCCACGAACCAAAGGAACCAAAGCAAACTTTAAAAAAAAGAAAAAGAAAGCTGACCAGGAACTGCTTGGGTCTGGTTCGGCTTAGGTCTGGAACCCTTCAGTTCCTCGAAAGGTTCTGATATAGTGGTAGAAACGTGCCTAATTAAAATAAAAGACTGGGATTAGCATACAGGCTTAATGCTAGCTTGAGCCCAGAACCAGGAAGGAAAGGAAAGGAAGAGAAGAAAGCACCCCGGAGAGAGATTTCTGATCGTTCTGTCAGCCGGACAAAAATCAAAGCATGTTGGAGTTGGAGCACGCTTTCTCCACACATACACACACACACACACACACACACACCCACCCACCCACCTACACACACTCTTCCACTCATACATCGACACCAGTACAGTAAAAATAGCGGAGTCGGACGCAATCTTGTGGTTTACAGTAGAAATGAGTTCCGCTGGTGGTCTCTAGCATCACCACAGTGCTTTGTGGAAGGAAATAGATTCGTTTGTATTTTGCCGCTGCCCCCTGTAGGCCTGGGCTGGAAGCGCAGCAGCTCTCTGAGACGTAAGTGTGAGTGTGTGTGTGTGTGTGTGTGTGTGTGTGTGTAAATACAGAGCATTCTCTCTGGACCATTTTCAGAAGATTGAGCGGTATTGCATCAGCCTGTAATGTAGAAAACTCCAAACATGGATGCAACAAGTATTTCAAATCCTGTGTATGTGTGTGTTTTAATCAGTCAATCACTATGTGCCCCAGCAGTAAGGCCTCAAGTGTGGCTGTGCATCAGTATTGCTGCCAGAAAGAGAGCGACAAATGAAGCAAGAGAGAGAGAGAGAGAGATGATGATGATGATGATGAAGAAAATGATGATGAAGGAAGGACGGAAGGAGAACAGCAGTACACTGGAGTAGGAGAGGAGAGAGGAGACTGAAAAGAATAGAGGTAGGCAAAGAGAAATAAGAGACAGAGAGAAAGGATGGAGGAAGAAGTGAGGAAGGGGGGAGAACTGAAAGAGATAAAGATGAGGAGAGAGCCAGTCTGAAAGGAGAGGTGTAGAGAGAGAGAGAGAGAGAGAGAGAGAGAGAGAGAGAGAGCACCGTAGTTGTAACAGCACTAGAGCTGTACAGGAGTTGTGTTGTGTAGTACCATGACATAACTGTAAACAGTGTATCAGCTGGTTTGTGTCCGTGTGTCTATTTGTGTGTGTCTGCGCCACTTGACTAGATGTAAATGACGCCAAGATATGTGTGTGTGTGTGTGTGTGGGATTAGTTTTCAAAGATGCGTTTACCCTCAAATCTGCTTTGTGCTCAAAGAGACAAACATCCACCCTCTCTCTCTCTCACACACTTACTCACTCACTCACACTCACACACACACACAAACAAACGCACACGCTGGCATCCACACACTCATGCAGGCATGTCTCTTTCTCGTCCGAGAAGCTGTGTGTGTGTGTGTGAGATCACAGATGAATTATGTCGATCGTTCTGACACTGTAGAAGTCTGTAAAAAAAAAAAAAAAAGAAAAAAAAAAAAAAAAAAGAAAAAAAAAAAAAGAAGAAGTAATGAAGTCTTCAATAAATAGCCGACACGATAAGTTAGACGTGAGGTCGGACGAACTGTGATCTCTTTTTTTTTTTCTTTCTTTCTCGATGAATAGCACCAGTAAGTCGTCAGGCATCTACCAAAACAAACGTAAGAAGGGCGGAGTTTTGTTGCTATGCAAATGAAGGGGCGGAGCAAGTCGTGGGATGGCACGGCGTGACTCGGAGGGGGGCGGGGCTTCAGTAACAGGCAAAGTATTCCTTCAGCGGCGCAAACAGGTGGCGGATCACCGGGACGCTCCACGACCTTCCAAGGAGTCTTTGCCTGGCCAGGCGGCTCATGTTGGACACGTCCGTGTAGTGCACAGGAAATCCAAACACCCTGAGGAAGGAAGGAAATTAAAAAAAAAAAAGAGAGAGAGAGAGAGAGAGAGAGAGAGAGAAGACCGCGTGATGTTTCATTCACAGAATGATGGAGAACTCCTGGTCTTTCCATTTCTTTACCCTTCTTGTCACTTCATCTCTACACTCTTTTCACCACAGGAACCTATGAAGAATGCATTCCTCTTGTTCCATTCATCTACCCATCTAGCGATCCATGTGTGAACCCCACTATCCATTCATCATTCCATCATCCATCCATTCCTTTTCTCCACCCATCTACCCATCACTTTCCATTCCATCCATCACAATTTATCCATCCATTCATATATCTTTCCATCTATACCTTACATTCATCCGTCCATCAAATCCCTTTTCCTCTAGCCATCCTGCCATCAGCCATCCATTCATCATTAATTTATCAATACACATTTTTCATCCGTCCATCACTTTCCGTCCAACCATCATTCATCCATTCCCACCTTTCCATCCATCATTATGACATTATTTATCCATCCACGACTGTCCATTCATACCTTTCATCAATCCATCCACCATTCCCATCCATCCACCCTTTTCATCCATCCATATTTTGCTCCATCTATATGTCCATAACTTTCCATTAATCCAACCATCCCTTTTTAATCCATCATACCTTTCCATCTCAGTGCACCAGAGGATATCCTCCTTGTTGTTCATGTAGACGGGGAAGTGCTGGTCTTTGCCCTGCTTGATGGAGTTGGAGCGAGTGGTGATGGTTCGCAACTTATCGAACTGAAAACAAAACACCCAGTCTCCATATTAGTCAGGCCCCTTCTGTTCACCCAGAGTTCATATAAATACTAGTAACACTCTGTGGGCTGCTGGAGGAATCGAACACTAAATGGCTCCTGATTGACTGGTGTACTTTGAGAGAAACTCTTAAAACGGCTGTGTTGATGCTAATGTTAATACCAGCGGTCATACTGACGCGAGACTCCTTATATGTACAGTAGGACTATTAGTAATAAAACCAGGACCCAGACGCGGAGACTCTGGCGGTAGACTAGAGGAAGACAAAATGTCGAACCATCCCAAAGCGCCAGTGTTTGAGGAGCAGAAGATGCAGTCATGAACGCCACCACAAAGTCGCGGAGTCAGTGAGAAAAATCAGTAAGATTTAAAGGCTAATTTTGCAAGGTAGAACTGAATTGGGTTGGCATGGTAGCTTAGTGGTTAGCACTGTCGCCTTGCACCTCTGGGGTCTGGGTTCGATTCCTGGCAAGGTTCGATTCCCACCTCTGTGTGCGTGGAGTTTGCATGTTCTCCCAGTGCTTAGTGGGTTTCCTCCAGGTACTCCGGTTTCGTCCCACAGTCCAAAGACATGCAGATTAGGCTAACGTTCCCAAACTCCCTGTAGTGTGCAAGTGAGAGTGTGTGTGTGTGTGTGTGTGTGTGTGTGTGTATATATGTGTGTGTGTGTGTGTGTGCCCTGTGAAGGATTGGCACCTCATCCACGGTGTACCCCATCTCGTCCCCCAAGTCTCCTGGTGTAGGCCCAGGCCTCCCGTGATCCTGATTACAGGATAAAGCAGTATAGAAGATGAATGAGTGAGTGAGTGAGTTTAGAATTGTTGTTGATACAACAAAAGAAAAAAGATGAAAGAAATAAGTTCTCCCAGTTCCAATAAGTTCCCCCAATGTGACTGATCACACACCACACTGTACCTGCTGAGTCTCTGACAGAATTGGACGCGGCAATAAAATGAAAACTGGAGCAACAGCACCCCCTGGTGGACAATTTATTCTACACCCTGAACTTTCAACAATTAGACATCATTTGAACAAGACTGAGACTTGGGCCTTACATCACCAACCTTGGCTGTGCGTCCGTGTTCCAGACAGTCCTGCAGGTCCAGTCTGTCATTCACCATGGCACTTAGCGGCCTGCAGGGGGGGGGGGGGGGGGGAGGGGGATAAATAAATAAATGAATTAATGAAATAAATGCAGCTGTAACTCACATATTCCATTTATATGTATATTCATGCACTTGTAATATGTTCTCGTTTCTGTGGTAACAGATATATGGAAGGAGTCTCCAGTGTTCAGACGCTTTTCTGAGTTTCTATTCTTTGCGGTTTCTCTCTCTCTTTTTTTTTTTATTAGAAGAAAAAGAGACGGATTTTTATAAATCGGAAACGTTACACAATACACAATACGTTAGACAACAGTATCTCTAAGTCATCACTCCACGACGCCGTTGATGATTTTCCTATGAGCGCATAAACTGCACTGTGTGAGTTATTCCCGCCGTCGCTCGCGCACTCAACAACTAGCGCACTTGACTTGTGATCAGAGCCGAGATGGAAAGAAAGGGATGAGTGCTAGGGTGCAGAAGCAGGTCTTTCTCACCTGTTCATGCCCGGCAGGTTGCCCCAGAAATAGCGGGCGCGGTGGGCAGCAGACACCTCCTTGGCATCGATCATCACCGGGTTACACTGAGAGAGAGAGAGAGAGAGAGAGAGACCAGGCTGGGTTAGTCTACATCCACAAGAAGGGATCCGACATTAAGGCGAGGATTAGGTAGGGTTCGCTTATAGAAATGTGTGTGTACCTCGAGGAAGCGTGAGATGTCTCTCTTGTCGCTCACTCCCATGGCCACGACGTTCTCAAAGAGCCAGAAGAACGGCCGCTCGTCTCCTTCTTTAGGACGAGCCTCGTGTAACAGACGATAAAACTCGAAAAACAGTCGCCCGGTGCCCTCTGCACAACACACACACACACACACACACACCTTAACAAGTGATTATATACATATCGCTTCCTGATTTGGTTCTCATGTAGCTTGGAGCCTTCAGTGTAAAAGTAGGCGGGGCTTGTCTCAGGTGAGTTCCAGTTCAATCTGCGTCTGAACAGCCTAGCATGCTAAAGATAAAGACTTAGCTGTCTTGATTAGGAGTCTCGGATACTAGGCTGTCAATCAAATGTGCTCATTAGAATAATAGGCCACACCCGTTTCCAGACCGATTTGCTACGCGAGCTCAGGCGGTGTTTGAGCTCCGGGTCATGTTTACGGCGTACCAAAGAGTCCTTTCCTGGCGGGGTTGACGATGGAGAGATCGTTGCAAGGACTCCCGCCGATCACCAGGTCAAATGGACCCCACTCTTGAATCTGTAACACACACACACACACACACACACACAAGTATTAAAACATTTCCATATTGTTAAATAATCTGCTGTATTCTCTCTATGAGCAGTTTTTTTTTTTTAATTTCATACAGTTTTCACTAGTTACTTAAACTGAGATGCTCGACAAGTTTTTCTTTCTTTCTTTCTTTTTTTTTTTTTACACTCTCGTCAATGTGTTAAACGGTCTCGCTCGGTGTTAAACTCCTGTTGAGCGTGTGCGCCTTTGTGAGCATCGTGTGTGTGTGTGTGTGTGTGTGTGTGTGTGTGTGTGTGTGTGTGTGTGGGTAGTAAATCACAAATCACACGTCTTATGCAAATCACTTCTCCGCGCCCCGCTGCAGTGTGAGCATGTGTGTGTATCTTCAGGGTCTTCTGTAATCTGCCAAAGCCAGTTTGGACAGGACGCTCAGTCTGCCTAAAAATGTCCTGCACGCCGCTAGGTGAAGCCTGATCCGCGCATGATCTGATTGAGGTTTTTCAGCTATCGCGGTCAGTTCAGTCTGTGATCAGACACCGTCTGTCACTTTCACACACACACACACGGTGTGTGTGCGCAGGCCTGAGGGCTGAAAGGCAGAAACACGTGCACTTCAAAGCCAGAGCTGAAATATGAGCTCCATCAACACTGCTGCATTTACGTCTCTATTTATACACTCAGAGAGAGAGAGAGAGAGAGAGAGAGAGAGACAGGAAGACAAACGGAGAAGAAAGAATGAAAGAAAGAGACGGACAAAAATATAGACAGGACAGGAAAGAAAGACATATAACGAGAAAAAGAATTTGAGAGAGAGAGAGAAAGAGTCAGATAGAGAGACAGGTGCAGAGAGAGAGAGCATAAATGTACAACATGGACAGAAATATGGTGCACCACAAGGTTAAAGCAAGGTTTTACACACACACACACGCTGCTGAGTAATACCTAAAAACGTACGCAATAATGAAATTCATGACAATCTTGTAATGAGTTACAGATAATTTAGTAATATGTGTAAATCCCAAGTTTAAAGAAATTCATCAACAAGCAAACACATCTGGATTTGGTGTGAAGTTCTGAGCATCATACACAATCACACACTGACACGATCAGAGTTAAAGTTATCAGAACATCAGAATATTTGAGGTTTGTGTCTGTAACTCACGTGTTCCTGTAACTCACGTATTTGTCGTGCGAGTCTGTAACTCACGCGTGTGGAGTGCGGGTATGTAACTCACGTTTCTATAACTAACATGTTTGTGTCTGTAACTCACATGTTTCTGTAACTCACGTATTTGTTGTGCAAGTCTGTAACTCACGTGTGTGGGGTGCGGGTATGTAACTCACGTTTCTATAACTCACGTATTTGTGGTTTGTGTCTGTAACTCACATGTTTCTGTAACTCACGTATTTGTTGTGCAAGTCTGTAACTCACGTGTGTGGGGTGCGGGTATGTAACTCGCGTTTCTATAACTCACGTATTTGTGGTTTGTGTCTGTAACTCACATGTTTCTGTAACTCACGTATTTGTTGTGCAAGTCTGTAACTCACGTGTGTGGGGTGCGGGTATGTAACTCACGTTTCTATAACTCACGTATTTGTGGTTTGTGTCTGTAACTCACATGTTTCTGTAACTCACTTATTTGTTGTGCAAGTCTGTAACTCACGTGTGTGGGGTGCGGGTATGTAACTCACGTTTCTATAACTCACGTATTTGTGGTTTGTGTCTGTAACTCACATGTTTCTGTAACTCACGTATTTGTTGTGCAAGTCTGTAACTCACGTGTGTGGGGTGCGGGTATGTAACTCACGTTTCTATAACTCACGTATTTGTGGTTTGTGTCTGTAACTCACGTGTTCCTGTAACTCACGTATTTGTCGTGCAAGTCTGTAACTCACGTGTGTGGGGTGCGGGTATGTAACTCACGTTTCTATAACTCACGTATTTGTGGTTTGTGTCTGTATCTCATAGGTTTCTGTAACTCGCGTATTTGTGGTGCGAGGCTATAATTCGCGTGTTTGTGGTGCGAGTCTCTAACTCACGTGTTTGTGCGTGACGTTGCGGACGTCTCCCACGTACATAATCTGGCCATGGTGTCTCACTATGCCCACTGTAATGGAGTCCTCACACACCTCGGATGCCACGTAGCGCTCCACCTGGATGCCCAGGTCCTTTAGCACCAACAGACCTGAGTGCACACACACACACACACACACACACATTTTATAATGAAAACACGGCTCCGGTTTAAGAACAGCTTCTAAATATGCAGACAGGTACAAGCCCACCTGTAGCAATGCCATCGAACAGAGAGAGCACTCTGATTGGCTGCCTTTTCTCTGCTGCTACAGGATTGTAGACCTTAGGAGGCTCCTAAAAGAGACAGAGAGACAGAGATGTTTTTTGAGACTAAAAAGCTCTTCTGTAAGGCGGCTACCACTAAGTTCTTTAAATGGTGGCGCTGCATCACTTGAGGCTAGAGCCAGAAAGATCAAGATCCTCTTTGAGGAAGGCTTTCAAAAATGTAAGTATTTTTGTTTAAATGATTAGCCAGCATAATCTCAGGATTAGGTAAAGGGCAGCTCTTGTTCTTGTGTGTAGAGCAAAATGAAAATCCAACCATAAATATCAACCATTTCTCAGATCTAATCTTAAAGCCTCCCTCACTTCGACACGCTTATCATGAGCAACTAACAGAAACGCTTTGATGTCTCAATCAAAGGCACATGTTATGTAAGTGCACTGAAACTACCATCAAGCTGTTGATCAGTATAAAAAAAAAAAAAAAAAACATGCTGTACTTACTCCTGGCTGGCTCGCTTATTTGTCACACAGCTTTGATTGGTTTCTGCACTTTCACTTTCACACCAGCACACGCACACACACAAACATGGTACAGTGTTTTACGAATTGTGAGGTAACTCACAAAGTCCTGGTCGTGGTTGTTGGCGAAGAACAGCTGGAGACGCGATGTCCAGTCGTCTCTGCGTCGGAGGATTCCAAACACACCTTTACTGCTGCACATGTAACAGTTCCACGGGTCCTCATTTATAGCAACCTGGGCTGATCCGGTACCAACCAGGAGATCTACACACTCCACGCAGAAGCACCTACGCACACGGTTCACACAGAGGCGTGAGACATGTGACCCAGAAATTGCCCCATACCGTATTTCTTTTTAGTGTCCTGCCTTTGAGACAAACATGCACTCATGCCGTGTACACAACTAGGGCTGGCAAATACCTTTAAAAATTTTTTTTACATTCAAATATGAGTAGGTGTAAAATTAGCAAAAACATTATAACCCAATCAGATGAGAACACATTCAATGCTCATTACAAAATACTAAGAAATATTTATATCAGCATTCAATTAACTGTTTAGTTAACAGGGACTGTTAATAATTAGGATTTGTTGCGCTTCAACAAAGGTTTCGAAATTTATGATGAAAATGGACAAAAGTCCCTGATCTCACACCCTCTGTCAGATCCCTAATATTTCCATCTGCAGTGAACACATTCACTGACACGAACGCTATTTTAGCTTGTGACAACAGAAACTGTATGCCTCAGGCTTTGTCCTTATGAGGACCAGCCAAATGTCCCCACTAATCCAGACTGTTTCATATTGCTATGCTTGTGAGGACCAGGACATAAACACACCTGCAGCAGTTGTTGTTCCCACACATGAGCACCTCTCTCCCACCACAGCAGATGGTGCAGTATGACTGGTAGCCGTCATCGTCGTACTGATACGCGCACTCCAGGAAGCAGTTCTGCATGTTAAACAAAAACGAACAAACAAACGCTGCACGTTTTCTCCAAACTTTAAACACTATAGTAATACACGTAAGTTACTCATGTCTTTCTGATTAAATTATCATTTAATGGTCCGACTCCACGAAGTGTATGTTTCAACTCGAGCGTGTGCCGTGTTGTACCTTGCAGCCCTGGCACATGGCTCCGATGAAGAGCGGATGCTCGAGGGAGACATTCAGACTTCCACAGGATATGCACATATCTGCAAATGAACACGACTTTAGCTTCGTTTCTTAGAAGTGTCCCGTCTAGTACGGTGTGCATGAACGCAATGCCGAGCTACACTTTCTCTAGCTCGGCTCAAAAGGTCAAGGAAGGAAATGATCATGGGAAACTCTTGCTTACCTTCGATATTCCTGCACTTCTGACGTACCTCGTACACCAGTCTCTCTGGAAAATAGAAGTCATTGATTTTCTTTTCTTTCTGGGCTCAGTGCCACATTATAAACAAAACAACCACAGAAACACATTTCAGGAAGCTCAGACAACGTATTATGGTTTGTTTGAGGGCTTATTGATTCAAGTTAATCAATAATAATAATAATAATAATAATAATAACAACAATAATATTAATAATAATAAACGCCTGATGAATGAAATGCAGCCTGTGCCAGTGTGAGAGTGTGTGTGGCCAGATGTTATACCTCTGGTCCCTTCATCTATAATCTCTTTAATTTTAGGTTTCTCCAAACTGCTCTTCCTGGGCTTCTTGGCCGGCGGAGCGGTGTATGCTGCGGCTTCTGGCTCCACCCACATTTCGGGATAGACTTCGGTGTAGGGATTCCGCTCGGCTGAAACACACACGGTTGTGTAATAAGCACTCGCCTGACAGTATGATGACAGGGTTACGTAATCGCTGAGCAGTCTAGTAGTACAGTAGAGACAGCGCTACAGTGGTACGGTGTAGGATGAGGGTGTAAGGTACCAGGCGGAGGCTCCAGGCCCTTGGCCCCGGTAGGCAGAAATCCTCCGCTCGCCCACTCGATCATCTCTCTGGTCTGCAGCTCCACACTCTTCCCCGTATCAGAGTCGTCGGTTGACACGCACACCGGGAACGACTTCCCTGCCCGCGTACTGGCCGTCTACGTGCACGAGCGACACACACATTATCAACAAAGAGCGTCAGACTGGAGGAGTGTAAGGAAGCGAAAAAAGAATGATCCAGGTACTCACTTGTAGCACCTCGTAGATAGCTTTTCTGTACATGGGCTGTTTGCTGTAGGTAGGCTGATGAAAGGCAGTAGAAAATGAACTTAACGGCAACAGTTTCTCCACGCAGACCTGAGGACACAGGACGAGACAGAACTTTCAGTCGGGGTTTATTGTCCCAGGGACAAGCCGCGAGGCCGCTGAGTATCCCCAGAATTTCCCGAGGATGTACTCACTAATAATGAAGGAAAAGTTCAGGAAAAAACAGGCTAATTCAACGGCTGAAAGGGAAAACGAGCAGCGTGTCAATCGCTGGCTACGCTGTTAAGGTGTGTGGTCGCACCAGGACTTCAAACTAATTAGGCTACTGGAAAGGAATTACCAGCCAGATTACTATCAGACGATTGGTTGATTGAGGACAGAAGAATTTGCGCTTGATTATTATGACTATTATTATCTTGAAATGAAAAATAGTTTACAGACAGACTTTAAATACAGCACTAACAAAAGAAATAGAGTAATAAGACTACAGGGCGGGGGAGAGAGAGAGAGAGAGAGAGAGAGAGGAAAAAAAGTCAAATAAAATAATAAATAAGATCAAACAATTTAAGAAAAAAAAAACCATACACTTTCTTTTAGACTAATATACACTGCCTGGCCAAATGTCGCCACTTCAGAAGGGTCAAATTATTGTGTTGTATCAAGCAAAGAAAACAACTAAGGAAATCTGAAATCGCTGGAGCTTGGTTAACAAACCTTTGACACACGATCAAAATCTGGAAGAATAGTGCTGAACCGTCAACTCATGAATGGAGATGACAAACACTTTAAAAAAAAGATATATATATATATATTTCCATACATGCACACATATATTGTGATGAGAACTCACTACATTGGGACTAAACAGATGTGTGTCCATAAGAAATCTCATGAAGCGATGCTCCCATCATGCATAGTGGCTCTGGAGACAGTGTTATGGTCTGGGGTCGCTTCAGTCGCTCAGGTCGAGGCTCAGCAACGTTATGGGGCAATAAAATCAAGTCAGCTGACCACCTGAATGTACTGAATCACCAGCACATCACATCTATGGACATCCCGGAATGTGTGAAACAGTGGTTCTGGGAGCATGAGGAATCACTGTGTGCGTGAATCAATTGGCCAGACAAAACAATGCAACACAAGTAAAAAAAAAGAAAAGAAAAGAGAAAAAGAAGTCTGAAAGGTCAGGCTTCAGTTTTTAGTCTTTGGGTTTATTCTGCAGCGACAGCCTGAAGTGTCATTGTGTAGTGGATGATCAGGACAGTTGACTCCAGTAACCTTAATGGAAAACCCTAAAGCAACAGTGAATATGAAAGGAGCTGCTGATCGTCGTGTGATTGGTCAGTCTGCCAGAGTGTGATGGAGGTTGAGGTGGTCGACTCACCACTGAGAATTTTCCATCTCCGAACCACATGACCCATCTGGTTCCCTCTGCAGCCCGACTGCGTCCCGTCATCCACCAGGAGACGATGCGGCCGGGCCACCAGGAAAACCCGCGCAGCTTCCCCCACACCAGCTCCCCGATCCCAAAGTCACGCCCATCCTTAAACACATGATTAGGATTTTTTTTTTAGAAACACACCAAATGGTCATGCCACACTATCAAACTCTTTTAGGCACTTTCAACACATCACAGGGTAGAACATGAAGTTGGAATGATCCTTGCTCTTATCATTTCAAATCATGTCAAATTTTAAACCGAACATTAGAGTTAGCACAGAAATACCCCCAGACGCACATCGTACTCTGGCTCCGCCTCCACCGACTTGCGCAGCTCTTTGTTACCGCAGGCGACGGGGACAGGCGCGGGCTCGGGTGTCGTGGCGACCGTGGGCGAAGCGGGATCCGTGTGCTGCTGCTGAGGGGGCGGAGTCTGTGGAGCAGGAGTGGGTGGGACGCTGCTGACGGCCGGCTGCTCGTCATTCCTCGGAGCGTCGTCTTCCGATTGGTCGCCCATGGTGTCGTTCATGAGTGGCGTCAGGTGGGCCTTCTTCTCCTCCTAAGTGAGCAGACGGTCACGTGTGAGTTTGGAGGAAACGAATCCGCAGCTTGAAACTACCGTCTGAGCTGCTGTTCCGGGAAACGCATCAACAATGGAACAATCAGAACGGTGGATTCTCAACTCCTCTAACTACAAACGCGTCAGGACCCTGTACTGTACTTTTTGTACGATATCGTTTGATAACGTGTGGTGGATAAAGTGTGGCGTGTTGTGGGTGTGGCCTAATATTCTAATGAGCGCATCTGATTGGCGGCAGCCTCGAGTGCAAGAATCGTAACTGCAGCTCCATGAGGTGAAATGAGGCGATTGTATTTTTAGCTCTACGACATCAATACACTGATCTCCTAACAACACAACACAGGTTCAGTGAGTTCACACACACACACACACACACACACACACACACACACACACACACACACAGAAATGCACTGCTGGATTGAATGCAACTGGAATCCTGCCAGACACAGCAGCGTCAAGACTGTTCCTGTTATACAATAGTAACCGTGTGTGTGTGTGTGTGTGTGTGTGTGTGTGTGTGAGAGAAGAGGGCTTTTAAATGTCTCTCTAAAAGCCTTAGCAGGGTAAATATTGATTTTTCAGCTTCAATAGCAACATACGCAGTGTGTACCTATAATTTGGGAAAGAGTATGTGTGTGTGTGTGTGTGTGTGTGTGGGGAAGAGAGAGAGAGAGAGAAAGAAAGAGAAAGTGAAAAACAACCCAGTGCACCTATAAAGGCCAAAATTGTGACTTCCAGGATGGGGTTTTGTGTGTGTGTGTGTGTGTGTGTGTGTGTCTGCGTGTGTGTGTGTGTGTGTGTGAGAAGATGAGAATTTGACGATGGCACAAAAAATCCCCGGTATTAAAGGAATACTCTGGCATTAGAGCAATACTCCAGTATTAAAGGAATAATTCAGTATTAAAGGAATACTCAGGTATTAAGGGAATACTCCGTCATTAAGGAAATACTCCGGGATTAAGGGAATGCTCTGGTAATAAGTGAATATTCTGGTATTAAAGGCATACTCCGGCATTTAGGGAATAGTCCGGCATTAAGGAAATACTCCGGGATTAGAGGAATACTGCGGCATTAAGGGAATACTCTGGCGTTAAAGGAATTCTCTGGCATTAAGGGAATACTCTGGTATTAAAGACATACTCTGGGATTAAAGGACTACTCCGGTATTAAGGGAATACTCTGGCATTAAGGGAATACTCCAGTGTTAAAGGAATTCTCTGCCATTAAGGGAATACTCCGGTATTAAAGGAATTATGTGGCATTAAGGAAATACTCCGGGATTAGAGGAATACTGCGGCATTAAGGGAATACTCCGGGATTAGAGGAATACTCCGGGATTAAAGGAATACTGCGGCATTAAGGGAATACTCTGGCGTTAAAGGAATTCTCTGGCATTAAGGGAATACTCTGGTATTAAAGACATACTCTGGGATTAAAGGACTACTCCGGTATTAAGGGAATACTCTGGCATTAAGGGAATACTCCGGTATTAAAGGAATTATGTGGCATTAAGGGAAAACTTCTGTATTAAAGAAATACTCACGTATTAAGGGAATACTCCGACATTAAGAGAATAATCCAGAGTCCCTTCTAAAATGTTCCTAGATTTCCTGACCCTCTGTATGGTTTTAGCTTTGAAGTGCCCTCTAGTGGACAAACATTTCATCCTCCAGATGCACACAGCTGAGTGTGACACAAAGAAACGGTGACACGACATGGCTTCCCGGAGACACCATTGTAGCTTCTCGCCTCATCTCATGTCTGATTGGCTGAGAGAACCAGTTTTTTTATCTGATTGGTGGAGAGGTTATGAGGGGGTCATCACTGAGCATGAACAGGAAGGTCATTAGATGTCCTGTTTGACCACTGACCCCTCAAAACGACCCCCCCTGAGGATCGCCCTGTTACATGGGAGGGTGGTGACTAGACACACATGCTCGAGTGAGAGCGCGCGCACACACACACACACACACACACACACACACAATGATACACTATGTCCAGTGGGGTCTTACACATTAACCATGATTATACCTTCACACATATGGTCTCACACACACACACACACACACACACACACTTCCTTTGTAATCAACCATCGGCCTCTTCCGCTTTCCCTCCATTAATCACTCAGACTCATGTAAACATGGATGTATACACACACACACACACACACACACACACACACACATATATATATACACATGCATGCACACACACGAACAACCGCACATCTGCTTTTAGTCACTTATATGCACAAGCAGATGCGCATGCACACACACACACACACACAAACCAAGTTGCGTTAAGGAAGCTTTTTTTCTGTCTCTACAGATAGAAACACGCACACACACACACAGATGCACACAGGGACACACAGGGACAAAATTTAAGCCTGGGTCCAGTGGTGTCTCCATGACGACAGAGTGGTTCTACTGGAATTACCCGACAGTCTGGCAAGCTGCCCAGTGCACCCTGGGAAATGCGGTCTTTTTAAAAGAGTAGGGTGTGTGGTACCTCTCTCTCTCTCTCTCTCTCTCTCTGTGTCTCACACACACACACACACACACACACACACACACACGATGTGGCTACGTTAATAAGTAGATGTTCATTTCCTGAAGGAACCACACAGCATGCGCAGATCTAAAAATAGTGAAAGGAATGAACGAAGGAAGGAATAAAAACAGGAAGAAACGAAAGTGATGGAGGAAGGGACAAAAAGAAAACATGGCAAGAAAACAAGAAAGAAAGAAAGTAAGAGAGGTAAAAAGAGTCACTAAAAGTTAAAAATAAGTAACTAAATACAAGTGTGTGTTGTTTTGCAGTGATCAGGGATCATGGTCGTTCCCCTGGTGGATGTCTCCTGCTGTTCCGATTCCATCGGGAGGACTTGGCAGATCCGAGACCACAGGATAGGGAGTGGACACTGTCATGATGTCCCAACTCAACAGACTGGCATACCTGAGGGCGGAGAGCTGCCAGGAGTTTAAAATCTCAGTTTTTATAAACATGTTCCACCCATACACCCACCAGAGACCAATCAGGCGACCTCACAAGCAGTGCCTCAGTCAGAGGCCGAGAGGCGCCGTTGTAACATTACCTTACATTACAGTAAACGTTACATTACATCATACTCGTCAATACACTCGTCACCAAAATACACTCGTCACCAGATTACACTAATCACTACACTATCATCACCATAATACACTCATCACTACTAGTTTTGGGTGTAACGCATTACTAGATGAAAAGATGGAAACCTAATCACAGCGCCAAAGCTCACAGTAAATCATGATGAACCGTACTTACGGCCACCATGCGAAACCGCGTAGGTACGATAGGGGTATTAGTGGTTAGCAGATTATGGGCCAAACGTCGCTGAGTGATGATGGTGGAATAATTATGAAGGTCTTGACTAAAACAATATGCATAAGGAATCACAAAGGAGTTTTCATTTTCTGCAATGGATATGTACTCTAACTAGTTACTTTTATCAGAAAGCAACACTGTAATGTAACAGTAACTATGTAATGTAATTAGTTACTTTAAAAAGTAATGTCCCCCAACACTACACTACACTCATCACCATAATACACTAATCACTATAATACACTAATCACTACATCACACTCATCACCATAATACACTAATCACTACATCACACTCATCGCCGTAATACACTAATCACTACATCACACTCATCACTATAATACACTAATTACTAAATCACTCATCACTATAATACACTCATCACTATAATACACTTGTCACTACATTACACTTATGACTATGATACACTAATCACTACATCACACTAATTACTATAATACACTAATCACTACATCACACTCATTACTATAATACACTAATCACTACATCACACTCATCACTATAATACACTAATTACTAAATCACTCATCACTATAATACACTCATCACTATAATACACTTGTCACTACATTACACTTATGACTATGATACACTAATCACTACATTACACTTATCACTATAATACACTAATCACTACATCACACTAATTACTATAATACACTAATCACTACATCACACTCATTACTATAATACACTAATCACTACATCACACCCATTACTATAATACACTAATTACTACATTACACTCATCACTGTAATACACTATTCACTAAATCACTCATCACTATAATACACTCATCACTACATTACACTTATGACTATGATACACTAATCACTACATTACACTTATCACTCTAATACACTAATCACTACATCACACTCATTACTATAATACACTAATCACTACATCACACTCATTACTATAATACACTAATCACTACAGCACACTCATCACTATAATACACTAATCACTACATCACACCCATCACTATAATACACTAATGACTACATCACACTCATCACTGTAATACACTAATCACTACATTACACTCATCACTATAATACACTAATCACTACATCACACCCATTACTATAATACACTAATCACTACATCACACTCATTACTATAATACACTAATCACTACATCACACTCATTACTATAATACACTAATCACTACAGCACACTCATCACTATAATACACTAATGACTACATCACACTCATCACTATAATACACTAATGACTACATCACACTCATCACTGTAATACACTAATCACTACATCACACTCATCACTATAATACACTAATCACTACATCACACTCATTACTATAATACACTAATCACTACAGCACACTCATTACTATAATACACTAATCACTACAACACACTCATCACTATAATACACTAATCACTACATCACATTCATCACTGTAATACACTAATCACTACATTGCACTCTTCACACACTAATAACTACATCACACTTATGACTACAATACACTAATCACTACATTACACTCATCACTATAATACACTAATCACTACATTACACTCATCACTATAATACACTAATCAGTACATTACACTCATCACTATAATACACTAATGACTACATTACACTCATTACTATAATAGACTAATCACTACATTACACTCATCACTATAATACACTAAGCACTACATTACACTTATCACTCTAATACACTAATCACTACATCACACTCATTACTATAATACACTAATCACTACATCACACTCATTACTATAATACACTAATCACTACATCACACTCATCACTATAATACACTAATCACTACATTACACTCATTAATATAATACACTAATCACTACATCACACCCATTAATATAATACACTAATCACTACATCACACCCATTACTATAATACACTAATTACTACATTACACTCATCACTGTAATACACTATTCACTAAATCACTCATCACTATAATACACTCATCACTATAATACACTCATCACTATAATACACTAAGCACTACATTACACTTATCACTCTAATACACTAATCACTACATCACACTCATTACTATAATACACTAATCACTACATCACACTCATCACTATAATACACTAATCACTACATCACACTCATTACTATAATACACTAATCACTACATCACACTCATTACTATAATACACTAATCACTACATTACACTCATTACTATAATACACTAATCACTACATTACACTCATCACTATAATACACTAATCACTACGTTACACTTATCACTCTAATACACTAATCACTACATCACACTCATTACTATAATACACTAATCACTACATCACACTCATCACTATAATACACTAATGACTATGTTTCACTTATCACTCTAATACACTAATCACTACATCACACTCATTACTATAATACACTAATCACTACATCACACTCATTACTATAATACACTAATCACTACATCACACTTATCACTCTAATACACTAATCACTACATCACACTCATTACTATAATACACTAATCACTACATCACACTCATCACTATAATACACTAATCACTACATCACACTCATTACTATAATACACTAATCACTACATCACACTTATCACTCTAATACACTAATCACTACATCACACTCATTACTATAATACACTAAACACTACATCACACTCATTACTATAATACACTAATCACTACATCACACTCATCACTATAATACACTAATCACTACATCACACTCATTACTATAATACACTAATCACTACATCACACTCATCACTATAATACACTAATCACTACATTACACTCATCACTATAATACACTAATCACTACATCACACTCATCACTATAATACACTAATCACTACATCACACTCATCACTATAATACACTAATCACTACATTACACTCATCACTATAATACACTAATCAATACATCACACTCATTACTATAATACACTGATCACTACATCACACTCATCACTGTAATACACTAATCACTATGTTACACTCATCACTATAATACACTAATCACTACATTACACTTATGACTATAATACACTAATCACTACATGACACTCATCACCACAATACACTAATTACTACATGACACTCATCACTGTAATACACTAATCACTACATTACACTCATCACTGTAATACACTAATCACTAAATAACACTCATCACTACATCACACTCATCACTATATCACACTCATCACTATAATACACTCATCACTATAATACACTCATCCCAAATTATACTC
>CM059204.1:5672950-5685450 GCA_030347435.1 Clarias fuscus | reverse complement strand
GACAGAGAGGGACCGACAGAGAGATGGATAAAGAGAGAAACACACAAAGAAATGGATATAGATAGAGAGATAAGGAATAGAGAGAGGGACACACATAGAGATGGATATAATGAGAGGGACAGAGAGGAGAAGGAGACAGATATATAGAAAAAGACAGAGAGAAAGAGACAGATATATAGAAAGGGACGAGAGAGAGACAAATACATATATAGAAGGACAGAGAGAGAAGCAATTGCACAGATATATAATTTGTTATAGACAGATACAGAGAGGGGGACGGAAAGACAAATATAGAATGGGACAGACATACAGTATATAGAGAGACATAACGAGACAGAGACAGGATGAGGTTATTAAAGTTCAGTGCCGTCGTTCTCTCGTAGTGAAACCGCTCAGCTCGGCTCACACTCGTCCCCCCTCCCTCGGTCCTCCTGGAAAGACGCCGACAAGCACAAAGACGACAGACGGAACGAAAGAGTCGTGACTCACGTTTCTCGGGGTGCTCGAGTTTCCGTCGCCCGCGTTTCTTCCGCGGCGTGGAGGGGGCGGAGCTTTCCTCCCGATCGGCCTTGTCCGAGCCGTTCTGCTGCGAGGAGTCGGAGGAAGAGTCGTGCCCCTGCAGAGCGCCTCTGGAAACGCCGTTCTCGCTCTCGCCGTTACACTCCGCCTCCTTCACGCCGGCCACACCCTCCTTTAGAGACTCGCAGCTGTCCACCTGCCGGAATGTAAACGGCTCCCGTAACTTGGTGTACCTTTTCATCATGTGTAGCTTAGACGCTGAACTTCAAAAAGAGAGAGAGACTTTTCACACGAGTCGCATCACGTGATAACAATCGCGTTTCGTGCAAAGTGTGCGCCCGATACTCAGAACTGCCCACGTGTGTGTGAGATACTCTCAGAATGACGGTGTTTGTGTGTGTGTGTGTGTGTGCGTGTCTGTAGTTTTAAACAGGGACTCTCCCGTTTGCAGGCATGACCTTTATTAACCTTTGTTACAGAGATCACTGCACCTTACGCTGCAGTACAGTCGTGTCACTTCATTTGTTCAATTAACCTCAATCACCAGTAACACTTTCTGCTGTGAGTTGTGTGACCGACAGATAGGCCACGCCCACTTCACTTTATTCAGTGCGACTGTAAGACACCCATGCCACGCCCACTTCATTTTATTCACTAAGATTGTAAGACACACAGGCCACGCCTCCTTTATTTTATTCACTAAGAGTGTGAGACACACAGGCCACGCCTCCTTTATTTTATTCACTAAGAGTGTGAGACACACAGGCCACGCCTCCTTTACTTTATTAATTGCGACTGTAATACACACAAGGCCACGCCTCCTTCAGTTTATTCAGTAAGAGTGTGAGACACACAGGCCACGCCTCCTTTATTTTATTCACTGAGTGTGAGACACACAGGCCACGCCTCCTTTACTTTATTAATTGCGACTGTAATACACACAGGCCACGCCTCCTTCACTTTATTCACTAAGAGTGTGAGACACACAGGCCACGCCTCCTTCACTTTATGCACTGAGAGTGTGAGACACACAGGCCACGCCTCCTTCACTTTATGCACTGAGAGTGTGAGACACACAGGCCACGCGTCCTTCACTTTATTAACTGAGACTATAAGACACACACAGGTCACACCCCCTTTGCTTTATTCACCGAGAGTGTAAGGCACACAGGCCACGCCCCCTTCGCTGCAGGAATGCTGCGGTGTAGTAAATATTGACGCAGGAGCTTCATTCATCTTTTGCTGTGTGCTGGCGCTTTCAAGTCTCTAAGAATGTAGTGCAGAAAACCACAAATATTAACCACACACACACACACACACACACATACACACATACACACACATATACACACACATATATACTATATATATATATATATATATATATATATATATATATATATATATGCACACACATACCCACACACACACACACACACAGACACTAATATAAAGCCCTGAGAAACATTAGAATAAATCAGCAGTGATTTGCGTGTGGCGTGTGTACACACAATAACTCCTGAATGGTGTTTAATGATGTTGTATCATACGCTGAAGCTCGCTAGAACTGAAACGTGACACACGTCTGCGTGAACACGTCTCACACACGGTGCTGATGTACTGCATGAACTGTAGATATAAAAGGATAGGAGCAACAAGCTTTATGATTAATACAAAGAAATGTCGTTGCAAATTTAATGTGTTTAACTTCCTGCTACTACACCTCCTACTAGTGCTACTACTGCAGCTGCTTTTCTACTGCTGCTACTACTGCTGCTACTCCTACTACAAAAAAGTAAACAAGAAAAAAGTAAAAAGGCGTTACTGTTATAACAAGGTCACTGTACAAAAAGCAAAAACAAAACCTTTTGACCAGTCATATGCTTCGTTATTGGACCCTTGGACCAATCGGGTATCTGTGCTGAGGATTATATTAGTATATTAACGTCTGATTAACAATATATTTTCTTTTAAATGAATGATTGTTTTGAACCTAAAAAAAAGAGGTGAAAAGCAGTGATTAGCCAGGATAAAACTTGAGGGACGTTAATGTCTTTGTTCAAGTTAAACATGGCGGCGTATCGTAAACCCGCTAATTGGCAGGTGGCTGGCGTGATCGCGGCGGCGTATAAACGGCCATCGCTATGAACGATCCCGACCTTCAAAGGATGAGATCATGTGAAAAAATGCCCACGCTGCAAATCACGAACGAAAACTAGCAGGCGACGCGTAGTACGGTGGCGCTAATTAGCGAGCTCCAGGCATGTGCAACCTGCCAGCTGTGTTAGCGTGTTGGAGCGCGTTAAGTCTCTAATGATACGCTTTTATAGCAGAACCTGAGCTTTAAAATAAACATAAAACATCAGCGTCCGAGCTCCCGGTGAGGCACATGGCCGTAAAAACCCTCGCAGTCCAGGCCAGAGAGGCTACAGAGGGGCTTACAGCTGTGTGTGTGTGTGTGTGTGTGTGTGTAATTAAAGGATAGTACTACTGATCACACGCACACACACAGGAAAATATAATAAACAAAAGTGTAGACTTGATGGTTGGCTGCAGTGTCATTAGTGAGAACAGAGAAAACACACACGCACACGCACACACACACGCACACACAGGTGGCACTGCGTTGCTGACAGACCTTACATATATACACAGTGTCGGTAAAGCTTGTTCCACTAATTCCCATGTTTATAGAAATAGAAAAAGTTACCATTCGAATCATGTTGCACTTTGGCGACGGCAGGAATGTAAGTAACATGTAAGAGAATACAGTACTAAACCGTTATTCATAGCACCCAGCCCGATCAAATGAAAAGAAATACAAAAAAACAACATCGCCATTTTATAAGGGTCAAATTACTGGGCCGCACCAAGCAAAGAAAACAACTAAGGAGATGTGAAGTTGGTGGAACTGGGTTAAGGAACCTTCGACACGTTACCGAAACCATCGACTTCATGGAAGAAATGTGTTCGGAAAGAAATCATGAACGGAGATGACTTAAGCACTGGTGAAGAAATCAATAGTAAAAACCAGAGCTATGTTTAATAGTGAAAGTAAGAGCATTTCCACACACACACACACACACACACACACAATATGAGGAGAACTCACTGGATTGGAACTTAACAGCTGTGTGCCCATAAGAAAACCACTTGTTAGTGAAAAGAGGTTTGGATTTGCTAGGAAGAAGAAAGACTGGACTTTGGAGTGATTGGAAAAAGGTAGATGAGTCCAGACTGAGCCAATGGAGCCAGAGCGATGGGCGTGTCAGGGTAAGGTTCCCTGATGGCATGGAGCATATTGTCATGTACTGTATAGTAGTACACTGTAAAGCCGAATGCTCAAAGTAATTAAACATATTGAGTAGTGTTAACTTAAACAATTACAATGAGTTCACATTAATGGACCTTTTTCAGTATTTAGAACTTTTTGGTATTTATGAGTTTGTAAAAATGACACTTTTCAAGTTAGCTGAACAAATCGGATATTTTAAGTCACAGTATCTGTCTCCTTAAAGTTGCAAGTCTAAATCTTTCAGCCTAGCGATTTTGTGTCTGACATCATCAATGCACATGTAAACTGCCCACATTGAATTGTTTTAATCAAGATGGTGGATTGGTCTGTCTTCACATAATCTGTACAAATCTGGGTTCCCTAAAGTACCAGAGCTCTGGTGGCTCAGTGGTAGGTGTTTCGCCTGCCATGCGAAAGACCCGGGTTCGATTCCCCGCCTGTTCCAAACCCAGATAATAATGGGAGGGTTGTGTTCAGAGCAGCATCTGGCGTAAAAACTTGTGACAAACCGCTGTGGCGACCCAGAGCCAGGAGCAGGCGAAAAGACCAACAGCAATTTATTTAGTTTGCAACAACGAATAAAATATATAGTGTGAGTTCGGCTACTCAGTAATGCAAGTAAATAACGATTAATATGAATGAGTATAACAAACTCAAAAACTGATCGTTCTGTTTATTTAAAATTGAAAACATCATTACCAGTGGCGGCTGGTCAGGCCAGGGGCGCCCCCCCCCCCCCTCCCCCCCTCCCCCCCCCTTAAAGTTAGGCGGAGAAGAATGCTCCATTAACATGTAATTATTTAACATAATAATTATTTATTTTAATAATGAAATAAATCTTTGAAAAGCATGTGACCTGAGGCTGAGCTCTGATTGGATCTTTTCAAATCATCCTTGGGGCGCAGCTCTGTGCGCCCTGAACCCTCCCACTTTTGTTCTTAGCGAATCAATTTTGTTTTTAAATATTTGGGCTCATGTGATTGGACCGTTCTCAACGAGTCTTTTCCAGCACCTCTTATGGCAAGCGGAGCTGCTGACTGGATGCGATGTGAGTCAGGCCTTTATTTTATACTAAAATTCAAATGTAATTTTTATTTGCAGTATGCAGTGACATGCTTAGACGACTGCCCGTGACTTAAAAATAAAGACTATTAATAGGAAATAAATATGAAAAACAAAATAGAAAATAAATGTAACTAAGAAAGAATAAAATATCTGTACAATACAAAATGTACAATATAAGAAAAATATAAGAAAAACCTAGCTGTACAATATAGGAAATATAGAATTGTGGAAATTTGCGTGGGAATGGAGTGAACATAAATAGAATGGAATGTCCAGGGGGTGTGCAAATATGATGTAAAGTGCCATATTTAAAGTGACTTGTGTGCATCTTTAAAGTGCCTTATGTGCATTATGTCCATGAGTGTGCAGGTGTGCAGTGACCACTAGTGTCAATGCATGTCCAGAATGTCCAGAGTGAGTGCAAGAAACATGTGTGGATGTACGAGTAGTAATGATGCTTAATCACCTGATAGATGGCTATTTACAGGCGAGTATTAAAATTAAAATTTTGTTTGCACCCCCAACCCAATTTCTTTGCACCAGCCGCCACTGATCATTACTTAAAAAAACTGATTTTTTTGAGTTTTGCCAACTTTTTCGGGTTTACCGGATCTTTATTTCTCTATATAATCCCCTGCTACACTAATGCACTTATCCCGGTCTAAATTTCACAGGTGTTTAGATATCATCAAGGTAGAAAGTGTTCTCATGACTGCGGGTCTGAAACGCAGAAACTCCTCTAATGACTTTTTTTTTTTAAACATATAGACATGCTTGGAGCGAAGTCAGGACTGTACTGGGGATGTGGCAATAACCCCCAGCCGAGTTGAACTTGAACTCCCCTCGTAATAATGTAGTAGTAATGTAGCAGTAATAATTATGTATTAATATCATGTAGTAACATAAAAAAAAATGTAACATGGGACTTTAATTAAGTTTGTTTTGAGTAAATCCTTGTATCTGGCGATATAGTTCTAGTATTATGGCACATCCCAAGACGCACACACACACACACTACATATTTGCCTCATACTCATGAATATATTCCTTCATCACCCACAATCCCTCGAGCTCTCCTCTCACACAATGACTTAGAGTAGCTCTAATCCGCTGCTGTTGGGTTTTAATGAGTGTTTAATTACTATTTAAAAAAGGTTTATGGTAATGAGGCGCAGATTGACATGAATTTCGTTCAGCAGACACGTTGAATTGGGGCAGAGTCCGGTCGCAACACACAGCTGAGCCGTTCGAGAGGCTCTCTAGCAGTCCTGGGACTCTGGCTAAACACAGCTAGCCGATAACAGCTAGCAAGAAACAATCAATGTTTTAGGCATTTCTGAACAACCGATTAGCACGAAACTGAGAAAAATACTGTTAATGTGTGTGTGTGTGTGTGTGTGCGAATGTATCTGGATCTCTTTCACAAGTCACAATTATTCAATTATTTATCTTAGCTAAAAATACAGCTCCACATGTTATTCCTCAGCTGACATGGCTAAGCAAACCAAAAGAAATGGTTAGCATGACTTTTTCTGGCTATATATTTGTATGAGCTAGCTTTCTAAGACATGTAAATGTGCTAGCGTTGCTCTAGACACGTTAGACAAGACTAAATGTGTAAACATACAAGTGTGTGTGTGTGTAAGAACTGAATCGCAGTAAGAAAAAAAAACAAAAAAAAACATGGGTCTCAATGACACCAGCAAAATGAGCAATTAAACACACCAGCCTAATATTAGCAACGACACAGCCTGTATTAGCTAATTAGCTGCTATACGCTGAGACCAGCCCCCCCCCCCCCCAAGGCCCCCCCGCCTCAACAAACCAAACTGCACTAGAGAGAATGGGTAAATTCCAGGCATCTTTCTTCCCATAATGCTCAACTGATTCTAGCCTCATGCTAGATGTGGAGAGGGCTAACTTCCTGTTAGCCAAGTGGCATCGTGACAAGAGTGTGTGTGATAATTCAAGGATGATTTCGAGAAAAACAGCTGAATGGACTCACCATGATCGTACTCCGGCACAGACAACGCAGTGTATTGGTGCGGTTCTGTCTTTCTCTCAGTCTCTTTCTTTCTTTCACTCTCTCCACTTCCGTTTCCTGCAGGCCCGTCTATTGCAGCCACGCCTTCCTGTTTCTGTCTTTAATTCAGAGTTTCCACGCACTCGAGCTAAAACAGGCCACGCTCCTCTGTGCTGGGTTTAACTAGCATACACGTCACTTTGGTAGGTGTATAATTCCTCGCTGTGGCTCATCTGACGCCGTGTACAACGCGCCATTGATGGACAAACGGGCAGCACTGGGTTGACTAATGCAGCAACATATATACAGTAAATATTTTTCTGTTACATTAAATTGGAATTGGTGCATGGATGATGAATCTTCCTCCTCTAACTTTGTCATTAAAATGGCTTGTTGGTCGCTTTCTTCTTTGTTCACACCGGATAGTGACGACTCACTCGTGTCTCTTGTACCTTGTCACATGGGGTGTGCTGTAGTGTCTGGGACCAGGACATTGGCGCCGGAGCCTATTGGGTTCTGTGGGTTGCCTCTGTGTTGCCTCTGCCTCTGTAGATCGGACTTGTTTGTCCTGTGCATGCAATGGGTGCTCGATCGGATTGTGATCAATGCCTGATGGGCCCTGTGCGCATTCTGGTGTGTTCTGGTGCCTCTCTACCACAGCCAGCAATGACCTTTTTCAGGGATTTGTGCAGCACTGGCTTTTCTGAGGGATCAAAGTGGATTGGCTGCCCTTTCGTCACCTTGGTGATGGGTGAATATTGGGCGCCCATCATTCGTACACCAGTTTATAAATCATTTATATAACAGTAAATGGCACATAGGGTGGTACAATGGCTTAGTGGTTAGCACTGTCGCCTCACACCTCCAAATGGTACATAGGGTGGCACGATGGCTTAGTGGTTAGCACTGTCGCCTTGCACCTTCAGGGTCTGATTCGATTCCTGCCTTGGGTCTGAGTGCCTGGAGTTTACATGTTTTCCCCGTGCTTGGCGAGTTTCCTCCCAGGTACTCTGGTTTCCTCCCGCAGTCCAGAGACATGCAGATTAGGCCATTGGCCTTAAACCATTGGTCTGCCTATTAGATGGACTACAGAGGTTTGTAAATGAAGGAATAGATGGACGACACATAGCTACCTGTTTTTTTGAGCAAAAACTGACAAATCCTGACAAGCCATTCACACACGTGATCAGTGAAACAAAGATACTTCTGCTGCCATGAGTGGTTTAAATGCGTGATTGAGTGAGTGATTTGAATGTCCTTTCATATATCATCTGATATATTATCATTTGATTCTCTGTATTTATAATAACTTATTATTCCATGTAGCCTTGATGTTCAATTATGACAATTTGTGATTGCTTATTGCTGTGTGTGTTGTATGTGTGTGTGTCATACCTGGCTCATTCTAAGCATTCTGCTGATGGCCTCTACTCCATAGTACCCATGGTGGTCCTGTGTCGAATTACAATGGTTATCTGGGCGCTGTGTTATATTAAAAATCCCTCAGTCCTGAGCTGACACTGTAAAACACACCATGGTTTTTACATAAACTCCTATAAATAAACTAAGCTAACATACTAGATCTAAAAATGTAATGAATTTGATATATAAATATGTTACTGAATTAAAATACAAACTACTAAATTTAATCTAAAATGTAAATGAATTATATTTATTAAATTGCATTGACACTGTTAACTACTGAATTAGATCTACAATGCAAGCCACTAAACTAGATTTAAAATGTAAACTACTGAATTAGGTCCGAAATTTCACCTACTGAATGAAGTTGAAAGAATAGTCTATTGAAATTTGTATAAATTGTAAACTACCAAACTAAATCCAAAATGTAAAGGACCGAATTTGGTCTAACATTTAGTTTATTGAAATGCAAACTACTACACCATGGCTAAAATGAAAACTACTGAATTAGATCTAAAATGTAAACTATTGAAATGGGTATAAACTATAACCTACTTAAGTCAATCTTAAATAAAATACCTGTTGTTGGTCTTTCGGCTGTATTACATCTAAAATGTAAACAACCAATGTTGATTTAAAAATTTAAAGGACTGAATTGGTCTTAAATATAGTTTAGTGAAGGCAAACTACTAAAGTTACTGTATGGCTAAATGTAAACTACTGAATTAGGTCTAAAATGTAAAGTGCTATATAAGATTCGGAGTAGAAAGTACTGAATTATTTCTAAATCATGTCTATTTTTTCTAATGTTTACTACTGCATTATGTCTGAAATTTTACCTACTGAATTATGCCTAAAATAAAAGCTACTGAATTAGTTATACAAATTTAAGCTACTAAACTAGGTCTGAATGTAAATTGTGGAATCAGGTTTGAATTCTTTCTAAAATGTACAATGTGGTGGTACTTTATGTCTAAAAAGTACCTACTACTGAATTAGGTATGAGATGTAAAAAATGTAACTTCAAAACTTCTTCTCAAATGTAAATCACTGAACATTAAATAGAATTAAATGAATCCACGGAAATTACATTTTCTTGTTTAAAATAAAGTAGCACATTTCTTCAGTATAAACTAATGAAATATTTAAATAGATGTAAACTGAGTAAATTGTTTAAGTGAGAAAAAAAGGCAGAACATGAGATAAAAAAAAAATTATATAAACACTTTTGTGTTTTTTTTTGGCCTACTAAAAGTGATCATTTATATTAAAATGATTTTGTATATTATATGTAATTATATTAAAAGCTTTGAAAAAAGCTTTAACTGGTTTTAATGTCCACTAGAAAAGTTGCTGAAGTAAAAAGGAAGAAACAGGTGTGTTAGGATTTTAATGAGTGTGTAGATTGGCTGTGTGTGTGTAAGTTGAAGTGAAGGGAGGTGATTGGTCGGCTACTGTAACACCCTTTATGACGTCACTAGCGCCCGAGCAGAACTCGAATAACTGGACTGTATTTTGCACACTTTGGATAAATCGGTGCTTTCAGAAAGTACACACGTTCATAATTACCAGAAAGAAGTGGACACGCTAATAGCGTGCTAACGTAAGCCCCGCCCCCTTTTGCTTAACCAAATAACCACTTTAAATGTATTTATTACATTAGTATATTGCATGTGGTACATTGTGTATATCCTGATATACTCTCGCACCTCTAACATGCATCTCTGTTTGTGTGTGTTTGAGTGTGTGCTTGAGTGTGTGCAGTACAGTGTGTGCAGTGTGTCTTTGTGTGTGTACAGTGTGTTAAGATCATCATACACCGAGATGAAAGATGCAGCTGCTCTTTAGAATCTATTGTTTAGCCCTGGAAAGTTTACAGTAATTAAATATTGCCGACACACACACACACACACACACACACACACACACACACACACACACATTAAATCCCCTTGGCCTGAAATTGTTACCATAAGTACATGAAGAAAATCAGCAGACCATCAGACAAAATAAAGATCACAACAATGTAAAGAAAAAAAAAAAAACGGAAATAAGACAGATGATTGCGCAAACAGGAACTGGGCGTGGCCTAGTATTCTAATGAGCTCACTTGATTGACAGGTGTGGTATAATTCCATAATGTGAAATTAAGTGGTAGAGAATGGGTCGTGTGTATACAATAACACTGTGATGAGTTTGGAAAATCTCCCACTCTCTTTCTCACTCACACACACACACACACACACACACACACACACACACACACACACACACACACACAGTACAAGCATGGGAACGGCACATGATTTCATTTAAAATAAAAAGAAGCATTAATAACATCTGGCTGTAGGCTCAGCTTTCTTGTTGTGTGTGTGTGTGTGTGTGTGTGTGTGTCATTTCCACTTCTTCACATGTGGTCTGCATGCTTTAAAACTCAAACACACATTGGTGTGTATGGATGCAAACACACCAATGTGTGTGCTTCTCAGATCCCCGACTCGCGCGCGCACGCGCACACACACACATGCACAAACGCACACAAACACTCTATACACACTTTTAGAGTAACTAACAATCTTTGTTTATTATCTCGTTATTCAGAATGAACACGTTCAACGCCTTCTAAATGAATGTAATTAGGAGAAGAACAGAAGGAGCACTATCCGCTTTATTTTTGGGGGGTTTTGCTGCTAGAAATGTTCACAGGACATCAAGTTGAGACTCAGGGCCGAGAACCTGTGGGACGTAATGAAACGTCGCCCCATTGTGAGGTTTTTACTTTTATATGTGTGAGTAAAACTTCTACCTCGACATCGGGGGGGGGGGGGGGGGGGGGGAATACAAAAGCTGCATCAACTCGGAATTCCTGCTCATGAAGAGGGAACGGTTTCTTTGAACCCCCGGGTACAGTGACGTCAAATCGAATTGGCCGCTCGTGACATTGACAATAAACACAGCAGCACTTTTTTATACTTCAGTAAGTCATATCTTATACACAGTACTTGACGAGCCTGCTAACAGAAACAAACATCCAGGCAACCATGTTCTTTTGTAACGCCAGTTGTCGCTTGGAGGCACCAAGATTGAAATCGTCACGTTACACCTTTTTTTTAACCATGAATTCTCAATTGACGGAAAGCAACAAAAAGAAAGCACCGTATCCACCCTGGAGAAATCACAAGCCCCAGTGTGGGCACCAGTTCTGCTCGGAAATCACACAATATGGTTGGATGTACGATGGTATGAGGATGTGGCAGACTGTGATTGGCTGTACTGTATGTGGAGAAATTTTACAGGGAAATACAACATTTCATATTAAATCATTCACGTTATCGTGCAAATGTTAGCTAATGGTACATAGCATACTGCATGATAGGGTGCGAGGTAGTTTGGATGTAGAATGGCATTGCGTACAGCTAATCACTATGTGCCACGTCATCATACAGCCAATCATATTGTGTGACGTCAGGACCCCAAGCATATACCTGCTGCTACCTACAGAAGAATGGATCTACTTGATCCAGACAGAATGAGGATCATCGAATCAGACCAGCAGTGGTCTGGTCTGGATCCTTCCCATCTCCATTAAAATCAAGTGACATTACAGTAGTTACAGATCTGTTGATGAAGCTGGTGACCAGGCCAGATATCAGTTGGATCCGTTAATGAATCAGGTGAACCTGGCCAGCTTCGGTTTGGATCTGTTCATGAAGCAGGTCACCAGGCTAGATCTGTTTTGGATCCAGTCATAAAGCTGCCAATCAGGACAGATCCGGTTTGAAGCTGTTCATTAAGCAGGTAACCTGGCCAGATCTGGTTGGATCCATTGATGAAGAAGGTGAACCAGGCAAGATCCCATTTGGATCTGTTTATGAAGCAGGTAACCTGGCCAGATCCATTTTGGATCCGTTTATGAAGCAGGTAACCTGGCCAGATCCATTTTGGATCCGTTTATGAAGCAGATAACCTGGCCAGATCCATTTTGGATCCGTTTATGAAGCTGGCAACCAGGCTAGATCTGGTTTGGATCCAGTCATAAAGCTGCCAATCAGGACAGATCCGGTTTGAAGCTGTTCATTAAGCAGGTAACCTGGCCAGATCTGGTTTGGGTCTGTTCATGAAGCAGGTCACCAGGCTAGATCTGTTTTGGATCCAGTCATAAAGCTGCCGATCGAG